>JAPYYW010003803.1:0-13461 GCA_030522545.1 Cremastinae sp. A BG-2022a | reverse complement strand
AGATATTTAGGATTGAAAATGACAATATTTAACACAGGCTCTTATGGGAGAGCACTGAAAATTGAGATTTTTAACAATAAATATCTCAATTTCTACGTGATGAAACCTTTTAAAATTTGGTATACATATACGAAACGTATCAAAGAATGGCTGTACCAATTTTCAACAAATTCCTAAATAATCGATAAAACTATAGAACTACCTTAAAGAATCGAATATAGGAAAATCTCAAAATTTCAAGCGGTGATATATTTTCTTGTCCTTGACGATATCGACTTCATAATAATTCCTGAAAAATTTTGCAAGACGAAATGAATGATTCAAACATCAAGGTTATTATTTCCAAACCCCTTAATAAGGAACTTCCTTATCGTTGTGAAAGTTTTACACAACCTTTTACAGATGTCACTTAATATTATATGTAAAATTTTCAATAATTTTCCATGTTGAACACATTTTTAAGTTTGCACGAATGATTTTATTGAAGTGAAAGAAGATGAAACAATTATCGCTTTTATTTCATCCTTCCAGCACAGTCGGCGAAACAGTGGCGCTGATCGCCTCGTCTTTTGTCTCTTTTGGAGCGTGATTTCGAGGAGGGATGATTTTTCACTACTTTCGGTTGAATAATAACATTCTTGGGAACTAAGATAACGTCCCAAGGTACTTCGATGTCCGCTCGGGGGCACGAAGCGACATCTCGTGCGGCCTGTATGTTCAAAGGTCCCTCGAAGGTCAAATCTTGCCAGGGTATTTCGAGGGCCGAGTCACAGGCGGCTAGCCCGTCGAATTTGCTTCGAGGAGACTTCGAGACGAGTCCGTCGATCACCAAGTCCTCCCAGGGCAATTCCATCGCCCCGGTCGAGCCCTTATTCGTCATCCTCGATTTTTCATCAGCGTCTCTCGCCGCCGCGTCCCGCGTCTTCCTCTCGTCGATCTTAACCGCAACGTCTTGCCACGGAAACTCGATATTCGAGTCACACTGCGTCGCGATCGATAAAAACTGATTTTTCAACGGTTGCATGTACGGCTCGTGCCATATTTCCTCTTCCGGTTTGTAAACGAGAAACTGGCGTTTCTTTCTGTACGCTTGACCGCCAACCTTGTTTCTTCTTGACGATCTGTCGCGTCGCAGTTTCGCGGCATTGCCAGGACAATCCAAATTGCAACTGAGGCCCTTTGATTTTTTCGTACTGCGCATCTCAAATGAGTTATCTCAATTCTCGCTCATATTCCCCATAACTGTGTGTTTTTAACCCAAAAAAATACATTTTCGTTTACCCGGAGCCTAAATACATTTTTTTTTGTATCTTTGTTTACGTCTGAACGGTTTCCTAACCTCGAAAGTCGAGGCTCATGGCGATTGTTTTGCTCGCCTGCGAAACGCATCGGTTATTTGCGCGTGTGAATGAAATCATTGCAGCGGCGAACGATAACGGAGAGCCCCAAGATATAGCGGAGCGGTGATTCCCCTTGCTCGCTGACACAGAGTCGCAAGAGCATGCCGATTGCAGATTTGTTGCTGATAGAAAACAAACTCTCCGATTTATGTTTGACCGGGAAAAAAGCGGTAGTCGTATCGCTGCAGACTAGTCAAAAGTCATTTGCAACTAATTAACGTAATTTACGAAAAAGTAGAGATCATTAATAAATGTAGCAGGGAATAAGGAAATTAATGTATTGTCAAGAAAATTTAAATTTTTATTTACCAGTAATTGCAACATCAAAAACTAATTATCAACGATTTGAGTAGTACTCGAGGTCACTAACATCAAAATTTCAAAATGTCACACATAATCGAAAAAGTATACGTTTGTTTCTTTCTTTCGTAAAAAAAAGTAATTTGCAAAAATTTTTTTTGAGAAAACCAAGATAGGAAAATGTGCACATTCTTCAAGATTAAAATGATAAGATTCGTAGGATTGTACTTTATTTAAGTTTTGTTTTTCGCAAAAATTTTACGATTCACAAATATAGCTTCGATATGTTGAAGTGAGCGGAAGTATCATCGTTATGCTTTGATCACGAAAATGAACGATTTCAAATATAATTAATTTCTCGGTAATTAAGTCGATGATCTACCCTGAAATTTTGCAAGAAGCTTATCATTTACAAGTATTAAAGCCTTGAATTTTTAAAAATAAATCTGACGAATTTTTTAAAACGATACGACTTTAAATAGATAAGTTTTTGTAGATTTGGGGATTTCCGTGACGTTGCGAGACTCGTCGTCAGTCGCGTTCTTGCACGAGTCATCGAACGCGATGACGTGACACTATTTTTGTGGCTATATAGCTCGTTCCGACGTCATCGCAAAAGGAAATCTCTCATTTCCCGAAAGATCAATGTTTTTTCTTCGATAAAAATAAAATAAAAGCGATTTTCTGCTATTTCGAATTTGCGAACGTAATTTTTCTCGCGCTGTCATCGCGGAAACGCGAAAAAAAAACACTCGTTACCAATAAGTTACGTTCGATCTGGAGAGATTGAATTTCGAATAGCGCGCGGTATCGGCGAGACGACGCGTTCGCCATCTGCCGTGAGGCTCCCGTACGATGTTAAAAATCCAGCCAGGCTGCCGATAAAAGGAAATCCGTGAAGTCACCAGCGCGATTGATCAAAGTTTCGACAAAAGAATCCAAAGTTTGGATACACCGTCGAACATTTGTGCGGGAATAGAAATTAACTGGTTTAAGCGTGCAAGAAAACAGCGTGACTGGTCTTTCGATGTAAAGTCGTACGTTCGGATACGCGGATGAGAAATTGAAAAAAAAGAGAGAGAGAGGGAGTGAGAAAGAGAGAGAGAGAGATAGAATGCGAGTCCGAGCTTGATTCGCGTAGTCGAACGACGTTTAGGCCGAGGGCAGCCATCTTGCAATCCCTAATCAAAGATCTTGTGGCTAGCGGGTTTCGTTGTCTCAGAGTTCTTCGGCCAGTTATAATATCACACACAGTTCTTCATTTTAAAAAATGGCTTTAAAACGAATTAACAAGGTACGTGTGACGACGCCGGAGCATTTTTGCCCATTTTATTTATCGAGACCCGTACTATCTGTGTTTTTTTCTTCATGTGCATCGCCAAACGTGTGTCCCCGAACGCCCTTAACGATTTTTTTTCGCAGTTCGGGCAAACAGGCAATGCGTGAATGGCTTACGCTATTTACGAAAATCATCCTGTCCCGCAATAATCGTCAACGCCCGGCGGACCGTTTTTTTTTTCCCCATATTTTTTTTAACCCGTTACTCGCGAATCGCGACGACGTCTAGCTTCGGGGTTATTCGCGTTTTTCACGCACGTATTTGCGGCGAGACGAGCCAATTTTCGAGCTAAACCGTAATCCGTATCGGCGTATTTATTTCTTCTTCACTCCTCGATGAGGTGACAGTGGACGAAAGATATCCTCTAGTTTTCGAGTGTCTCACCAAGAAATTGCCGGAAGTAACGTAAAATTATGATTCAACGTGTATATATATCTTTGTATACATATATACACGTCTACATCTATATACGTTTATATATACGGAGCGCACAGTTCTATAGATAACTCTTGAAAAATTGTTGATCATAATATTTGCGAGTTCTGCGATATCTCGCCGGAGACTGTAAAATTTTTATTACCTCGGTACTATGAAGATTCTACCTTGCTCGTAGTCTTTGCGATCAGTTCTCGCAGCATTGTCTCATCGCTCCGATTGATGTGATTTTGCTGTTGCCGTATTGCCTCGTACGTCCCAAACTCGCTAAGAAATATTTCATCTCGTTGCGACGTACCGAACGTAGATGTAAACACAATGTTTTTGTATCGCGGCTAGTAATTTATTCTGCGTCCTTGATAGTACTTTGCGCAGTTTCGAATGTTCGTTTCTTCTTGGCATCTGTGCTTTTTTCGAGCTCCGAAAAAGAGGAATAATTTATGATATTGTCTTCGCGCGAATTGTCGATTCACAGAAATTTTGGTCCATTGTAACATTTAGCTCAAAAATCTTTTAGGCGTTTGTATTATTTACGCTCGTGCATTCTTTTACCAGGAACTTCAGGACCTCGGTAGAGATCCGCCTGCACAATGCTCCGCTGGACCTGTAGGCGACGATTGTAAGAACTTTTTCTTCGTTCATTTTTCTCAAATAAGACTACACGTAACAAAATTTGTCATTCCTACCAAAGTACTGTTTCCAAAGCACTATGAAACAAATCAAAGTCATCATTCGTTCTTGCACTTTGTTGTTAAATCAATCTAAAAAATCTTCAACGCAGCAACTAATTTTTCTCAACGCCATGATTATCCCAATCTTTTTTTTAATACTCAATATAAAGTAGTAAGCCGTACATTGTACTTTATTATCTTGCTCAAAATCATAGAAAAGTTATCCCAATCCTGACAAACCAGATACAAGAATGTACGTTGCTGAGATTGTGTGTAATTGTACGCGAATACGTGCTATCGCCTACAAAGTTTACCTTCATTTATAGATTTTATAAACTTAAATAATTTTTGCGTAAACATGTTTTTCTAAGAGCTCAGGGGAAGAATAAATATCTGAAATCTATTGAATCACTGGTTTTTAACATGTGTCCATCTTATTTCAGTATTCCATTGGCAGGCCACTATTATGGGACCAGTGAGTAGAATTATTCAATTTGAGAGGAGAGCTTTATTTCCGTCTCAACTTCTTCTCAGTCGCAAGACAAAAGAAACTCAGCGATATGCTTAGATGCTTTTGCAGCATCGACAAAACTCATTTCAAAGCAATTCCTTTATATTCCAGCCGGACAGTCCGTATCAAGGAGGGGTTTTTTTCCTCACAATTCACTTCCCCACAGACTATCCATTCAAACCTCCCAAGGTACGTTTATCGGGACTGTATTTTTCCCCAATTGTAATCATAAAGCGTACAATCAGACAAAAATTTTCAAATTTATTGTCCACAGGTGGCGTTCACAACCAGAATTTATCACCCTAATATAAACAGTAATGGAAGTATTTGCTTGGATATATTAAGATCACAGTGGTCGCCCGCACTTACTATATCAAAGGGTGAGTCCGTTTATTCGCGTATATAAAAATGTCACCATCGATTAGTAGTTGAGAGTAAATAAAATAGTAAACAAAATATTCTCGTTCGTACGAATTGTCGATGGAAACTGATAGTTGACGAATTTTAAATGATTAAATGTAATCGTAATTTCGTCGTGATTTTTTCAGTGTTACTCTCGATATGCTCTCTGCTGTGTGATCCAAATCCCGACGATCCGCTGGTTCCGGAGATAGCGCGGATATACAAAACCGATAGGGAGAAGTACAACGAATTGGCGCGCGAATGGACGCGTAAATATGCCATGTGATGAGCCAACCTTTACTTACATCAAACATCCGAAAACCACCAACGAGAGAAGCCCCCTCCCCCAGCCTAAAAAAAGCCACTTATCGTTCAGCACCGATTATTATTTTTTTTTTTTTTCAAACAAAAAGAAACAAGGAACAAACGAATACTAGCCACGGCTACGTCCGTTATCTGAAAATGAAAGAAAAAGAAAAAAAAATGATAAAAAAAACACAAAAAAAACATATTTAAGCCGCAATTCGGGCCTTTCTCAACTCTCCCCCCAACCGCAGCGGTCCGTTCTCCAGGCAAGCATGCGACTATTCTTTTTCTTCACATCTTTCCTCCGTCCTGGGTAGCCTCTCCGGGCTTGTTTTATTTTATAAACAATTCTTTTTCTCTTCTAAAGATGGCCGCGCGACGGCTACCGAGGCGATTTTATTGGTGGTCAGAACAATTATATATCCGAAAACGAGAAAATGGAGAGCGACGAAAGAAAGGGGAAAAACAAAAAACAAAAAAAAAGAATATTTAACGAAGAAGATACCATTGTCAGCTTTGATTTTTCATGAATAAAACAAAAAAAAGAAACAATTATGAGAGAGAGAAAGAGAGAGAGAACACACGACACATACACACATACACGGTGAAATTAAGGACGAGATAAACTAAAACAAAATCATAGGAGAGTGAAAGTAGGATTTGTATTTGAACTTGATAGTTTAATTTTTAATTCTTGTGCTTATAATACTGTAATATCGTATACCTACTTTCTCAGTGGAAAAAAAGGCAAAAAAGCAAACGAAAGAGATGAAGGAATGAGACACGAGAAGAAAAAAAAAGGACGGATCCCTCGGAAAACTGACGGCGCACCGAATGTTAGTTTAAAAACGAAAAACGCGCGACTGAGCGATTTTTGCCCGTCCCTTGGAACAATGCGGTCACTTCTTTTGTAAGACTGGGCTCTATATAAATAATTACTGAAACTATAACCGTGACGTTTTGTTTGATTATTAAAACATGGAAAAAAAGTAACACGAAAAAAAAAAACAACGGAAGTCCAAAAAGAATCGTGTACCCGACCTCGCGTTTTTCCGACGAGTCTCGCGACCTTTTTTCTCTCTCTTGCTCCGCTTTCCCGCGACCGTTCCCAGTGGCTTTTTTTCAACCCTTCGCGGTTTTTGGGGGCAGAAGGGACTCCGGTGTTGGCATTACTCATTTATTGGCCCTATTTATTATCGACTCGAAAATTAACCGCATCGAGTTTTATACTTTTCTTCTTTTTCTCTTATTCTCTCTTTTTTTTTCTCTACATCACACAGGTGGCCTTTTTGTCGTTCACTATTTAGTCTCGCGTCCGCAACTTTCCACCCACAATTATTCGCAGTGATTTTGTCGCCGTTTTGCCCTATCTTTGCATCTTCTTTTGAAAGTACGTTAGCTGTACTCTTCACTCCTCTGCTCATGACCATATTTTTTCATATTTCATCTTAAATTTGGCTGCTTCAAAAAAATTGACCATTTTGGAATAAATTTACTGAAAAAAACTCCTCTGCAGTTTAAAAAAATCAAATTTAATTTAAAATATGGTCATGAGTGGAGAAGTGAAGAGTAGAGCTAACGTACTGCCATCGTTCGACAGTACGTTAGCTGTCTTTTCACTACTCTATTTACGACCATATTTTTTCATATTTTATTTTAAATTTGGCTGGTTAAAAAAATTGACCATTTTGGAATAAATTGATTGAAAAAAACTCCTCTGCAGTTTAAAAAAATCAAATTTAATTTAAAATATGGTCATGAGTGGAGAACTAAAGAGTAGAACTAACGTACTGCCATCGATCGACAGTACGTTAGCTGTACTCTTCACTCCTCTACTCATTGCCATAATTTTTCATATTTCATCTTAAATTTGGCTGCTTCAAAAAAATTGACCATTTTGGAATAAATTTACTCAAAAAAAACTCCTCTGCAGTCTTAAAAAATCAAATTTAATTTAAAATATGATCATGAGTGGAGAAGTGAAGAGTAGAGCTAACGTACTGCCATCGTTCAACAGTACGTTAGCTGTCTTTTCACTTCTCTACTTACGACCATATTTTTTCATATTTCATCTTAAATTTGGCTGCTTTAAAAAAATTGACCATTTTGGAATAAATTTATTGAAAAAAAACTCCTCTGCAGTTTTAAAAAGCCAAATTTAACTTAAAATATGGTCATGAGTAGAGAAATGAAGAGCAGAGCTAACGCACTGCCTCTCATTTGCGACGGGACGTCGATTTTTCTTTCTTTGACCAAACGAACGTCATTGATTGTCAATTCATGATAATAATTGCATTCAAGAACAATATATATATGTGTGTGTGTAAATATATGCATATATATATATATAAATATACATTATAAATAATAAGTAAATATATGTAATTACTCTTTTGAAATATTGTGGTTGGGAAGGATCACGAACGAGCTCAACTTGTGTATTTCTCGAAGAGAAACAGTGCGTACGTGTTTGTCGTTAAAAAACAAATGAAAAACGGAGAAAAAAAATTGTTAAACGTTTGAAAACGAAAAAAAAAGAAGAAGAAGAGATTGGAATTAATTTTGTCTCACGCGCCGAAGCTGCTAGACACACGACTATGCGAGAGGGCCAATGTTTTTTCCGAATTGTCATTATTTTATCATCTTTTTTGGGAAATCGAGAGCTCTCGTTGACAGGAGTAAAATAAAAATTAAAAAAAAAAGGACGAAAAAATCGATTTTTCTAGCGTGCGAGTGTAAAATGGCTTTTGAAATTTAGAAAAGCAAAAATAAAAAAACAAAACAGAAAAAGAAAGAAAAGAAATTACACGAAAAAAAAGAAAAAAAACTCTTCGAGTTGTCTCGGCGAGGCGTGACTAGATTTTGTTTCACTTGTTTTAGCTTGTAAGGGTGA
This sequence comes from Cremastinae sp. A BG-2022a, assembly GCA_030522545.1. NCBI lineage: Eukaryota > Metazoa > Arthropoda > Insecta > Hymenoptera > Ichneumonidae > Cremastinae sp. A BG-2022a. The sequence goes on along the minus strand of JAPYYW010003803.1, from coordinate 5,204 downwards.
TAAGAGGAAGCTAAAAAGCTGAAGGAACTTTGCCGGTTTGTGCGTCGTGTTGTTGTGCAAAATTCTCGTTCAACCTTGTGAGAAAAGTTCAACAATAATTAATTTTTTTTTTTTCTGTGCGAAGGAAAAGAAACGTCGGCGAAAGAGAAACAGAAACAAATATGCGCAGCACGTTTGGGAATTTAAGCGAAAAGGCGACGCGATCCTTCGATGAAGAATCGCCGTTCCAAGAGAAACGAGGAGGAAAATACGATCGGAACGATCAAAAAAAAAAAGAAGAAAGAAAGAAAGGAACGATTCATGTAAAATTTTTTTCCTGACGCAGTGATGAACGTTTTTAATAACTTGTCATGCAATGTGTACATTTTAGCAATTAGCCCTTTATATAATAAAGTCCACGTAACGATGAAGCGTTGAAAGAGAGAATGAGGGAAACGAAGAGCGAAAAATCAATGAGCTCGTCGACCGTGCGTATCGTTCGGCCCGTTCGAAAACGGCGGAAGCGCTCTTTCTATATTATTTGCGAATGCAGAGGCAACGCGCGTTGTGTAACACATCGAGAGAGAGAGAAAGAAAAGAAACGATTCGTCCGACAAAATGTTTTCGTGTCGTACGGACTCATTTTTTGCTCCGTCTTGACGCTTTCTTCGTTGGATTTTTGTCGAATTCGCTTGGTTGATCGGTGAACGAAGAACAAGACGAAAATTTAATTAAATATCGGAACTTTCCGAAAGAAGACTCGTCGGGGATGAATTTCACGGGCAGTACCTTAATTCTGCTCTTTATTTTTCTATTCGTGATTAGATTTCATCTTGAATTTCGCTGCTTTAAGGTGATGTGAAACACTCAATTTTGAGTGATTTTTCGGACAAATCCCATGCTTGTATTTTTCAAGCCAATTCAGTTAAATTTAAATATGTTGTGCAACGTGTACTATACTAATGCATGAACTTCTTAGAATTTCAAAAAACAAAAAAAAACATTTTTTTACTTTGGTTTTTTTATGTTTTTGAAATTTCAAGTACGTCGTGCAGTTTATCGTACTATGCATAACATATTTAACATTCACTTAATTTGCTTGAAAAATACGATCGTGGGATTTGTCAGAAAAGTAACTAAAAATTAGGTATTTCACATCACCTTATGGTCGTTCTACCGTGGTTCTATGGTAAAAATGGTTTTATATAGAATTTATTAAAACTTTGCACATATGTATGTTCTTTAACGTGGTGTTTAAAGGTGTATCATATTTTAAAAGGTTTCTTCATCTAGAAATCGAGATATTTATTGATGAAAATCATATCTTTTTGCAACTTTCCTCAAGAGCCTGTGTTAAAAACTGTGATTTTCAACATGAAATATCCTGATTTCTAGATGGAGAAACCTTTTAATATTTGACAGAAATCTTTATACAGCATCAAAGAAGATTTATCTAGTTTTTAAAAAAATCTATAGAAAAAAATGTCAACTGATGATTTTACCTTTACTAGTTTACATAGAAAGGAATATTTTTTAATGGAGTATCGCGGTAGAAATACCTTAAGGTAGTTCTATCAAAAAAATCATTTTCTTAGGATTTTTTTAAAAATTTGCAAAAATCTTCTTTGATACAATATGTGCAATTGTACATTAAATTTTAAGAGGTTTTACTACGTACAACTCGAGGTATGTACTGTCAAAAAAAAACACTATTTTCTGCAGCCTCCCATAAAAACACGTGTTGCGATCTTCAATTCTGAATATCTTGACTTCTGGGTAGTTAAAATTCCTTCTGGGTAGACTTGTTAAAATTTTGTCTTTATTGTACTTCAAAGAAGCTTCCTCACGTTTTTTTAAAATCCTAAGATTATGATTTTTCAATTTTGAATTTTTTCACTTTGAATTTTGAGTATGTTGCTCTTCAAACAATTTACAACTTTTCTTAATAAACTTAGGCTTAAAAACCACATGGTATGAAGATAAATTGAGATAAAAACTTTTGATTTAACTGTACCGATAGAACTACCTTAAGGGAATAGACTACTCCAGAATTTTTTGAAAAATCGATTTCTTTTTTGTTTTCTTTTTAAATCCCCTAGGATCTCAAAAATGATGTCCCAAAAGATTATGGTTGGGAAAAATCTTTGTTTTTTGTACTCGTTTTTTGAATTTTAATACAAAACCGCCTGGTCGGCAGAGAATCTACACAAAACTTCAAAGGCGTTTATCTCAAAACTGCATTTTTTAAGTTGGTCGGAAACATAACTCCAATTCACTTGAAATTTGGGATATATGTTGAAAAATACATTGTCTATGGAAGTACGTAGGGTTTTTTTTATATCGCATAGATCATTTGTTATTAACAATTATCTGACATATTTTTTAGGCAAATTTGTCAAAAATCAATATATCGAAAAACCCCTACGTACTTCTACAGCTATTATTACATATAATTTAAAGAAAATCGATAGCTCGTCATAATTCAAAAACCATTTTAAAATCAATCGCTTCAAAAAAATTATTTTATACAGTTACTGATATCTATAATACCTCTTTTTTTGAAATCTCGATATATATTGTAGTACTTCTGAAAAAAAAATCTGCAAAAAGTCTCTATTTTTCAGCCTCTACTGTGGCCTACCTTTTAAAAACAAAAAAAAACTCCTCTGCGGTTGAAAAAAGCCAAAATGAAGATAAAATACAGTCACGAGTAGAGAAATAGGGAGTAGAGCCAACTGCGGTTTCGAGATACGGAAGAAAAGAATCGGTAAACGGTCCGACAGTTGTGAGAGCGAGTTACATTTTTTCCTCGAGCCGGACGGTGGCGCCAGCTGCGAGCTGTCGTCCATCGTCAGCTGAGCATTTCGCTGGCGGGTCACGGGGCCGTTTGTCCTCGCGGGCTATTCAAGCGCCGGTGAGAGTGTAATGACGCAAGATTCGAGCACGCTGTCTCCCGCTCTCGCGTTGCAATGCTGCACACCGCTGTTTGAAATTTTTCGAGCGAGCTCTCGTCGCACAGGAGAGATTTCGAGCGTCCGCGAGAGAAGGACCGAGCGACCCGCCGCCCCGTGTGTGTTACGCGCGCGGTGGGGCTTCCGCAACGCGAGCGGAGAGCGGCGCGTTCGGGGCTCTCGCGGCGCTCCTCGGTGGTCAGTGCAACGACGTCTCGTCCGACCATCGGACTTGCCGAATTCGTTCTCTCGTCCTGTCGGGCGTCGTTGTCTCTCTCTCTATCTCTCCCCCGCGTTCCTCATCCCTCTTTTATCTTTTTATCTTTTTCCTCGCTCTTTCATCTTCTTCTCTCCCCTTATCGTCATTCGGCGCATCGAACCCCGATCGGACCCATCGATCGCTCCCGAGTGAAGCAATCCCCGAAAATCCTTTAACAAATATTTACTTCATCCAGCCAGAGGTGAGTGCTCGTCCGACAATTAGACTATTAACTTTGATTTACGACTCGGACAACGCGGCTCCTCTTCAGCGATTTTCGCATTCGGAGGCCCATATTTGTTTTACTTACTTTTCGGCCTCTCATTTGTTGCGCCTAGAATTTTTATTCGACTATTTAGCATCTCATAATGCCTCGTGCACTGACTCTCACGGAAATAAATCCTCATTGTTTTCGATTCTCTTCGTGACGTTTTTTTTTTCTCGAGCTACGAACGTGCTACGCTTCTGATTCTTTTTTTTTTTCGAAAATTGTGTGTACGCGAATGCTCCGTCGCGAAATTTTTCATGCGCGAAGAAACGTGCATCGTCGGTCACGAGTTTTCGCGAGCACACCGGCAATCGCCGGAGTAAACAAGTGTCGGAGAACGCGAGCGACGAGAATGGCAAAGAGCGTCCTGTTTGTTCGATAATAAATCGACCAAAAATTATAGATTCAAAGTGCTATACTGACACCAGACGAATATTTGGACGGTTGTCTCGGGAACACGCAAGGAAATATTGAATAAAACATGACACGAAAGTCCGATAAATGCATTTAACTGGTCTGTCGGCGCGGACATCGTTTTATTTTTGTTTTTTGTTTTTTTACGTACTTTTGCCTCCGTTTGACAAGTTGCAGAGTTGATCGATAGTTGACGGTACTTTTCGCGGCATTTTAACGTAGATCGTAAAAATTTAAGGTGGTTGATCCGTGACAGTCAAACCCAAAAGTTTCTACTGTTTTGATGTCGTTTTTTTTTGACGTTCACAGTGATTTGCGAGATTAAGTTTATTAAGAAAAGTTTTTGCACATTTATTTGAGAACAATATACTCTGAATTCAAGGTTATCCAAGGTCAGAAATAGTAGATATACTTGGTGTGTGATTAATAAATTTTTTACGATAGATTTTTCTAAAAAATTAAACAAAGTTTCTTCTGTGTTATAACCATCTGAAATTCGAGATATTTATTGTTGAAAATTGCAGTTTTAACACGCGCTCTTATGGAGAGTGTACGAAAAAATGTTAATGTGTTAATATGTTAAAATGTTAATAAATTTGTAAAATCTAGACTCTGCATATATAGCTTTTGTTAAAAAGTTACCAATTTTTTAATTTTAGTTCGACTATTAATTGCCAACTTTAGAATTATTTTGAAAACAATTTAAAAAATTTTCTTATTTTTTAAACAATTTAAAAAAATTTTTAATCACTGTCTATAAAAAATGTACATGACTATGAATGTATAAAAACGAATTCACAAGAATCTCATATTTTTAAATTTGTATTCATCAATGCAAATTTATTAATTCTCCATAATTTGAAGTTTGATAACTTTTAAGGATGTCTTTCAAGTCAAGTTGAATACTTTTTAGAATTTTTTTTGAACATGCTTTTTACTGTATTTAAATAACACTAAAATAAACGGTCAAATTTTTAGGAATGAAGAATTATCGTGATGATTCAACAAGTATATTTAGTAACATTAAAACTTTTATTAAATTTGTTGTTTTGATTAAGATTAGGAAACCTGTCAATGCTTATATAGAGCTCTGGGTAACGGTTTATCGTCATTTATCGTTAATAATTAATAAAAAGGCCGGTAACCTCAAGTTTTTCTTTGTCCTACAGGTTTAAAAATGTTTAATTAATATAACAAATAGTTTTTATAAAGATTCACTCATGTGCAAAACAATAGCTTTTTGAAAATAAAGGTAGGGAATTGTGTTCTCGCATCTACTCAATGTTAAAAATCGAATTTTCAATCTCAAATATCTTCGTTAAAAAGTCGGGAA
>JAPYYW010003802.1:0-13462 GCA_030522545.1 Cremastinae sp. A BG-2022a | reverse complement strand
AGCAGCGCACGTTAAATTTCTTTCTAAATGAGTACAGATTAGCCAAAAGTCAATGCGCTCCGCATAATGCACTCTATACCAGTTAATCGCGATTAGAGGACTCATGTCTTTTTTAATATAGATATATTGGTCAAGAATCGACGAGTTTTCGAGCGACTACCGAATTTTTTCCATTTTTCATTCGGTTACTTTGTAATTCCTCGTATTTTAATTCATTTGTTGTTTCTACTGAATTAGTCATTTGTTTATCAATTGATTTATCTTTAGTTCGTGTTCGTTTGTTCACTTATTTGCTTTTTTTTATTGAATACACATATTTTTGGCATTTTTACATTTTCATCGAATTATTCATTTGATTATTTTCTGTGACCGTACATGTAATTATTTATTCAATGATTTTATATTATTTATTTGCGTATTTCTTAATTTTATTAATTTACTTATTAATTATTATTTAATTTTTATTAATTATTTATTAACTTATTAAGTTTTGTCAATTTACTTATTCATTTTTTAATATATATATTGGTCAAAAATCGACGAGTTTTCGAGCGGCTACCGAATTTTTTCCATTTTTCATTCGGTTACTTTATAATTCCTCGTATTTTAATTCATTTTTTGTTTCCACTGAATTAGTCATTTGTTTATCAATTGATTTATCTTTAATTCTTGTTCGTTTATTCACTTATTTGCTTTTTTTTATTGAATACACATATTTTTGGTAATTTTACAATTTCATCGAATTATTCATTTGTTTATTTTCTGTGACCGTACATGTAATTATTTATTCAATGATTTTATATTATTTATTTACGTATTTATTAATTTTATTAATTTACTTATTAATTATTATGTAATTTTTATTAATTATTTATTAATTTTTATAAATTTACTTATTCATTTTTTAATATATATATTGGTCAAAAATCGACGAGTTTTCGAGCGGCTACCGAATTTTTTCCATTTTTCATTCGGTTACTTTGTAATTTCTCATGTCGGTACGCGAGAAAGCGCGCCGGACGAGAAGCCGCGCGCGCTCGCGCGAATAAATCTCTTTCTAATTGCTCCGCGAAAAAGCGACGCAGCTTCGTCGCCCCGACAAAGGCATCGCGCCCGAGCCTCGCCGACTCGCATCCCCGAGCCCCCGTAAGTCACCCGTTTTTTGCACGTCGCTCAAAAATTCCATTTCACAATAATAAAACAAACTTAAATCAAAAACTAGCCTTACTTCTTCATTTAAACAATGCAAAAACAATTTTTTTTCATCATTTTTTTTAATTACCACGATAAATAAATAAATAAAAATATAAATTAATATTGAAAATTTTTCAAAAATGTGTATAGAATATTAAGAAATAAATGGTAAATAATTTAATTAACATTAATTTATGAAACAACTGAAATTAACAAAAAAAAGTACTATAGAAATATTTTAAGAAATTTATTTTTTATTAGAAAATACAACAGACAATATGATGCAAAAGTGCAAAAATAAACAATAAAATCAACACAAAGAATTAACAAAAATTTTTAAGAAATTAATTTTTTTTTGTAAAATTCAATATACAATGTGATAAAAAAGTGCAAAAATAAACAATAAAATCAATACAAAGAATGTATTTGTTCATAAAATACAATAAATAATACAATATTATATTTGTCATCTCATATTTTATAAATTATATTATCATACTGTAGCACAAACATAGAAAATTTTTAAGAAATTAATTTTTTTTTGTAAAATACAATATACAATATGATAAAAAGTGCAAAAATAAACAATAAAATCAACACAAAGAATGTATTTGTTTATAAAATACAATAAATAACACAATATCATATATGTATCATCTTATATTTTATAAATTATATTATCATACTGTAGCACAAACATAGTAATTTAAATTGTAAATTAATATATGTAATATTTCGACGATAAATATATCATGAAAATAAATCCTGACGGTGAAATTGTTGAAGGGACGTATTGAAAATATGAATGAAAGGGATTGATCGATGTACGAGAACTCATTTTTAATCTGCGTCATTTATTCGCGATAATTTGAATAAAAATTGCGAGAAATAACGATTTTGTAACCGAGTCACGTTTTTTCGTGTTGCAGGTGAAAATCTGGTTCCAGAACAGGAGAAGCAAGTACAAGAAAATGATGAAAGCGGCGCAGCAAGGAGGCGGAGGAGCCGCCGGTCAGCACGGTAGTTTGCTCGCCGGTGGCACCGCGTTACCCGGTGGACCATCGCCGCAGCCAGGCCAGCCTGGTTCCCTCATGCAAGGAGGTAATTTATTCCACATTTTTTTCTTTCATTAAGAATTTTATATCCAAAATCATAAATGATGTGTAAAATTTGAAAAAATTGTAATCGTATAGAGTTATTGTGTCTGAACTTTTGTTTGAATTGAGGAAACAGGTCCAAAATCCAATAATTAGAAACCCAACAATGTCATCCCTATTCTTGAAACTGGTATAATTTCCAAAATAATTGAGCTATTTTTACGAGTCTTGTACCATTCTCTTCGTCTTTTAAAACCCTTCAAAAATTACTCCTAAGAAATTCGGTTCGCACTGACGAAAGGTCACTTTTGCCCTTTTTGGTAAATCCCAACAATGTGATTCCTATTTTTGAAATCTCTGTAATTTCCGAAATAATAGACCTATCTTCACGAGCCTTGTTCAATTCTCTTTATCTTTAAGAACCCTTCAAAAAGCACATCTACCAAATTGGATTCTTACCGGTAGAAGGTCACTTACGTCTATTTCATAAAACCCAACAATGTAATCCCTATTTTTAAAACCTCTATAATTTGCGCAATAATTGAGCTATCTTAACGAGTCTTGAACCATTCTCTTCGTCTTCAAAAACTCTTCACTAATCATCTAGAACAAGTTCAGTTTGCACCAGTAAAAGGTCACTTATAGCTTTTTTAAAAAAAACCTAAAACGCATGACATGCAAAGGGTCTTGGAAAAAGTGAATAAAAGTGGATTAAAAAGTGAGGAAACAATTTTTCTTGGTTCCAGGCGGTGGTAGCTCAGTGTCGGGCAGTCCGACGACGGGTTACCTCGGAGGTATGGGTGGCGGCGGGGGCGGGCACACGCCCGGTAGCTCGAGTCCCGGAAGCGAGATGTCGCCGCAGCACAACGAGAGCCCGCCCGCTCCCTCCTGGCCGAGCGAGATGAAGCACCACCCCCACCCTCACGCGCCACCCCACAGCCACCACCACCCTCACACGCCCGGGCACCATCCCCCGCCTCCGCCCCCGCCGCCTCATCACGCCGGTTACATGCCTCAGTATTCGTGGTACCAGGCCGATCCTAATCCAGGATTACTCACGTGAGTACTTTTTTTGCTACATTTTTTCATCTTATTGCTATTTTTTAAATATCAATTTTTTTTTAACATATTTAAATCGCTTTTTTCATGGAAATTATATGAAATATATCGTGCATTTTCTAATTATTTATTTTTTCACTCTGATTATACAATTTACAAAAATGTTGAAATTTTTTAAATATTAATTTTTTTTTACATATTTAAACCACGTTTTTTATGTAAAGTGCATGAAATATATTGTGCACTTTCTAATTGTTTTTTTCACTCTGATTACAATCTAAAATTTTTTTTTTCATAAATGGCAATTTTTTAAATTTTTTTTACATATTTAAACCACGTTTTTCATGTAAAGTATATGAAAAATATTGTGCATTTTCTAATTGCTTTTTTTCACTCTGAATACAATTTACAAAAATGTTGAAATTTTTTTTTTAATGGCAATTTTTTAAATATCAAGTTTTTTGTACACACTTAAACCACTTTTTTAATGTTATTTATATGAAATATATTGTGCATTTTCTAATTGTTTTGATTTTCTCTCTGATTACAATCTAAAAAAATGTAAAAATTTTTTTTTTTCAAAAATGGCAATTTTTTTGCAAAAAATTGAATATTTAATATTAAAAAAAAAATTTTATGTTCCAGGGTCTGGCCGGCGGTCTAACGAAAGAGCCGCGAAGGCAACGGGACCCGAGCGTAATCGGGGCAAGTGCACATTCGTCGCTGGCGTCGCTCCTGATGACGGGGCAGGATTTCAAAAATCAGGATCCCCGAAAAAACAGCAAAAAAAACGTAAGAAGGCCCTTCTTCTCGACGCCGAATCCGTAAGAATATTTTTCACCCAAACAAACTCTCGTGAAACGAAAAAAAAAGTAATCAATTTTTACAAACACGCGATGGATAAAAATTTCGATCAAAAACGTCCCTTACTTTATTCCCCATTTTTTAAAAAATAAACTAAACAAAAAATAATCATCACGAGTATTGTCAAAAAAAAAGAATTTATATTTGTAAATACGCGATTTTCAAAATTCCAATTATTCAAAAAATTCGAACCAATAATTCGAAATAAAAATTTGAACCCAGTGTAATTTTTTTGAATATCTTCTTTTTTAAAAAAAATTAAATTCGTAAAATTCCTGAAATTTTCAGAAAAAAAGTTTGAATTTAAAAAATTCGTGAAGCACTCGCGTAAAAATTGACGGACTGAGATCGTGAGAAATAAAAAGAAAGGAATTATTCTACGAAGATTTCGGAAGAGAAGAAGCGAATTCTGAGCGCGACCCGGTTCGTTCTCTCGAGAATCTCCGGGAGGGGAAAAAAAACACGAAAAAAGAGAGAAAAAACCGAAAAGTCGTGTCTTCGTTTCATGAAATCCCGGTAATGACATTTTCGTGAGACGAACGGGGGCCATTTTTCTCGCCGACGAGTCACCTCGTTCGCGCAAGAATTGGGAAACCGCGAGAAGATTCGACGAGAGAAAAAAAAATACGAGAAAAAAAAATTATTCGAAAATTTTTTTTGAGAAAAACAAAAATTTTTAATATGCAAGAAAGAAAATATGGAAAAAAATAATACAACAAGAATATTACAAATATTATATGAGAAAATACGAAAACTGTAAAATTCGAGAAAAAATAAGTGCAAGAAATAAAAAATTTAAAAAAATGAAAAAATGTGGAAAAAATTGCAAAAATTCACGAGGGAAACGAATGTCTTCGAGTCTCCTGCCTTCGATTTTGTGCAATAAACGATTCGATAAGAAAAAAGATTAAAAATTAATGAACAAAAAACATAGAGCATAATTTTTTTCAATTAATTTTTTATCTTTCTGAATCGTCGAGGAGAATTATTTATTCGAGGAGGCTCGAGAAGGCATTTCTCAATTTTTTTCCACGATTTTGTGCACATTACAAAAATCAAAATTTCGTTGCAAAATTTGTCTCGTAATTTTTTTTCTACCTCGTGATTTCCCGAATAAAAATTCAGAAACGAAGCCCAGCGAGAGAGAGACGCAAAATCACGGAATAGAATTTTTTTAGCGTTACTAGTCCCGGAGTGAAAATGAAAAAAAAATCGAGAAAAAAAAATGAAAGAAAAAAAAACAGTTTTTTTCTTCGATTCTCGATTTTGAGATTTTTCGGGGTCCAGGAAAATTGTTTTTCGTCGGACGAAAAAATTCGTCGCTGGACGCGAGAGATCTCGAGCGCAATCTTTTGTAAATAATTGAACAGAGAGATAAAAATACGACTCCGGGACCGAAAGAAAAACGAGGGATGGAGATAGATTTAAATTTAGTTATTTAAGTCTTAAGTGGATCTGTGTAAAATATAAACTTCGTGATCTAAGATTGTAAAGAGACAAATTTCAAGGAGGTTAAGATATAAAGTTATGAAACGAGATGGTGTAAGAGTGAGAGAGCGCGACAGAGTGAGAGAGAATGAGAAAACGTGTGAGAAAAAAAAACAAGAAAAGAACTCGATCGATTTTGGAATTTTTTTTAGCAAGTGTATTCTCGATGAAAAAGAAAAAAATTTTTCCACAATTTTACACTCATTTTTTCTCTTATACATTATTCAAAAATTTATTAATATTTATATAAATTTTTCAATAGAAAAGAATTTTTTTCTCAGATTATATTACGAAAAATGAAAAGAAACTCGAGGAACGATTTTTTGATACTTGGATAATTTTTTTATTTGAATTTCGAGGCAGAAAATTAAATTTTTTGCTTTTTTTTTTAAAAAAAAGATTAAAAAATGAAAATTTCGATCGACCGAGTTCCGATTTTTGCATCTCGTCGTTGGGAGTGCGACAGACGAGAGAGTGAGTCACACAAAACACAAAGAGACACGAGAGAATGGCAGGAGAAAAAAAATGTCGTCTATTATGGTATTAATTAGCGAAACTTTTTCCTCTTCCCTCCCCGAGTCCTCTCCCTGTCTCCTTCCCAAAATTCCCATCCTCCACCGCTCGCCCATCGTTCTTGTAATGATATAGATATTAAAGACAAAACAAAAACACAACTAAAATACCTTAACTATGATTACTATTGTATAAAATATGAATAATAACTAATTAATTCAATTTAAAAAAGAGATAAGGTTTGACTTTGTTTTTTAACCACCACTTGACATTTTCGTCCCTCTTTAACCCTACTTTCATTATTTTATTTGATAAAAATACATTTTTACTTAAAATTTTTTAATTTAAAACATTTTAAGTATTTTTTTAATTTTTCATTTAACCTGTAGTTATTTTTGTGAATTTTTTAGGAACATTTTAATATGTACTTTTTCGAAATTTATCTTAAATACTTATATTTTAAACAAAACCATACTTAAGCAATTTTTTTTCTTTTTCGAAAATGCAGGTAAGTCGATTTTTCTTCATTCTGTTTAGAAAGTTTTGTTGGGAAAAAAAAATTGAGATCGAGGGAAAAAAGAACTCGTTCGCCTGCATCTGCATTTTTCTCTCTCTCTCTCTCTCTTCTTTTTTTTCTTTTTTACTTTCGCGAAGGCCACCTGCCAGTGCCAGCACGCGTGTGCTCTACTTTTATCGATACCTAGAAATGCGAAAGTGAAGAATTTTACTTCGATGGCATCAATTCGAAAAAAATTTCTAGAACTAAAAGTTAAAATGAAACGTAAAAAAAAATCAATGCCAACTTCAATATCTATTCTTTTTAATTATTCAAATGAAAAGAAATTACAGAATAATTTGTCAAGTTTTCATGAAACCTTACATATTGGATATAAAAATGTGTATAATCTGCGAGTGGTTTAAGTTTAAATTAAGTTTGTGCAGCAATATTCGTCAGAAATCAGAAATATATATTAAAGGTAAGTCAATCTACAGGGTGTCACAAAATTGAATGTCAGCACCAAAAAAATAAGATTCTTCGTGAAATTTCGAGTCGAAAAGTCTTTGAGCGCACTAAGATCCGACGCACCGTTGACGAGTTATCGAGCATCGAAAAAACGAGCCAATCGCGAGCGTCGAGTCACGTGACTCCGGGTCACGTGCCCATGTCCAATTGGCTAGCATTCGATGGCTGATAACTCTTCAGGATCAGCTCGTATCGAGAAGCGCCCAAGAACTTTTCGTCTCAGAATTTTATCGCGAATGCAATTCTTCACAAATATTTCACGTTCAGCGTTAGGAAATATTTTTTTTTTCACGTTTTTTTTTTCGTCTATCCAAAGCTACGATGACTCTCATTGCCGGGGAGGCGCGCGTGTCTCGGCTTTGTCGTGAGTTTCCTGTAACCGGATATTATCGGGAGTCGTAGGAGAGGGGGGGGGAGAACCACGCGCTGACATTAATTTATAAAATATTCGCGAGTGCGACGCCCATCGGGAGTCGGACGACGGTTCTCGCGTAACCCGCCGAACGGCAACACGCCCCCGTTCGACGTCGAGAAAAAAAATTCTCTTCTCCCCGCCGTTCAGTTCACTCGCAGACAATTCTAATGAATAATTCCTACGAATCAATTGGTAAAAAAGTAAATAATGATATAGACGGTATAAACAATAATTTACTTTAATGTTATAAACAATAAAATGTAATATTAGATTATAATATGTATTGTTGAATGTTAGTTATAAAAAAAAAGTAAAATATATTATAAATTAATAATTAAAGTAGACAAAACAATAATTAAATCATATAAATCAATGATTAATTGGATAATAGAATTTTAATAAATATAAATGAATTAAAATAAATGAATAATTACAATAAATCATCATAAACTATGAAAAAATTTGAAAATTATAATAAAATACTTGTGTTTTGAATAAAACAACATGAAAAACTAATAAAAACGTAACTGCAATAAATAAATATGTATAAATAAATAAATATAATTTAATAATTTATTAAATAGTTTATTACAGTAAATAATAAAAATCTAACGATAATGACGAAAAAAATAAACAATTTTTTTATATTTCCATTAAATTAATTATTTCGAAATAACCGATTGGGCAATTTTTTTCATGAAGAAAATAATGAATAATTACAATAAATCATCATAAACAATAAAAAAATAAAAAATAATAATAAAATACTTGTATTCTGAATAAAACAACATGAAAAACTAATAAAAACGTAACTGCAATAAGTAAAAATGTTCAATAATTTGTTAAACAGTTTATTACAGCAAATAATAAAAATCTAACGATAATGACGAAAAAAAATTAACAATTTTTTAATATTTCCACTAAATGAATTATTTCGAAAGAAGCGATTGAGCGATTTTTTTTTCATTTATTTTTTTCATTTTACTCTTATTTCGAAAATCGTGCTCGGTATAAAAAGGAAAAACGAGTAATACGAAGGCTTTTACGTTACAACCCTTGCGTTTTCTGCGCTCCTGCCATACGATACTCGAGGCGTGGCTCCTGGCTCCGCTTTCCTTCGAGACACCTTTGTCCCGACATTTTTTTTCCTCGTGCTCGCGCGCGCCCGCAAAAAAATGTCGACCGAGCCACCTGGACATTGGCAGGAAAGATTTTTCTTCTCTTTCTCTCACCCGCTCCTTTTTTTTGTCTCGAAAGTAACGACGAAATCCGGGCTTTCAATCGATGAGACTTCGAAACTCTTTTCGTTTTTTTTTTGCTTTTTTATTTTATTTTATTTTTCGTTTTATCATTTTTCATATGTATACATTTTATTGAATCGTCTACAAATTATTAATTTATTTTTTGACATTTTTTAAATTTATTGTTTGCTTATTATTATTAATATATTATATACGAAGTTAAATTATTTAATAATAAATATATATTTATTATAAATATATTGATTTTTTGTTTAATATAATATATTAAATATAATATATTAATTACATTATTTATGTGAAAAACAAAAAATATTTTTTTAACACAAAAAAATGATTATAAAATAGTATTAAATTTTGCAAATCCTGTTTTTATTCAAAAAAATTTATTATATTGCTACTAGTAAATTAAAATTTAAATAGTGAGTAAAAGATTGAACAGAAAAATAGAAAAGGGAGATAAAATTCTCGAATTTCCTTGTCGATTGAAAATCACATTCGTGTCTCTTATTCAGAAGGAATTCGGGAGCGGTGGATGGTAGAGAGAAGCCAAATAAACAACCACTCGAATTTAATCTCCTCGAGGGTTTTCCTGAATGAAAATAAGGAGAAAAAAAGGACTTCACTCTCCTTTCGAGTGCATTTTTTTCCAGCCCATTTTTTCGCTCCTGGTTACGAACCGAACGAGCATTGTATTCGCTCTTGGCCTTAAAAAAGGAAACAAAGAGGATTCGTTGAATGAGAACACGAAAAAAGTACTTTGTAAATTTTTCACGATGAAATAAAGAAAAAAAAATACTCAAAATTCAAAACAATTTTTTTCAAATTGTCTCAATTTTTCATTCAATTTTATTTTATTTTATTGTTCATTTGGTGAAAAAATTCTTTCAGATTTCAAAATTTATTTTTTTAATCATCTTCGTTGATTTTATTATTATTAGTTTACTGTTTTTTTTATTTTGTTTAAAATCACGATCGAATTAAGAAAGTCTATTGGAAATATAATTATTAACTATTTTTCCATAAATTCCTTGTTCTATTGTAAAAAAGATTTAAAAAGTAAATTGAAATATTTAAATATTTAGAAATTTACATTATAAGATTACTCATTTACTCGAAGCATTAAAACCTCGATAATTTTTTTCGAATTTCATCAAAAAATTATTAGATCACAATAACATACGTATTACGAATAGTCGAGACAAAAATGCAGCAATTTTAAGTATATTGATTTATAGAAAAAAAAAACTAAAAAAATTGAAAACTATTCAAGAAATTTAGCCCACCCTGAGAAAAAATATTGGTTGAATCAACAAAATTTCAGTTGAGTAAACCAAAATTTTGTTGAATCAACAAAATTTCACAATTTTTTTTTCAGTGCACAATTATCGAAAAATCGATATTTTCAACTTAAAAATATTTCCAAAGGTAAACATTCACAGGATATTTTGATTCAAGTAAAAATTAAATTATAGTGCAAAAAAGGTTGGTGAAAGAGGTTTTAAATCAAGAAATTAGCAGATGTAGTCGATAGTACAATTTGGCAAACGATAAAGGGGAATGATGCCCAGAGGAGAGAGGCGAGATGGGAATCGCAAAATTTTGGTTCAGCGAGGACGATGAAGTAACCAGGGGGGGTTGAAAAGTCGGCTCCGATAACGAGGGAGGGAAAGTGAGAGAGAAAAGGAATTCTGGCCACGCCCAGGATCAAGATTTGAGCCTATCATTCAGTTTCATTGAAGAGAGAAAAGAGAGAGAGAGAGAGAGAAGTGTCGGTGGCCACGTGTCACCGGAGTCTTTTTACGAGGCGTCACATAAAGAGACTTTTGTCCCTTGCCACACCGGGGAGTTTCTCCCCCGTGCAGATTCAACGACACTCGAGCGAGACACCAAATTCCTGCGAGCTTGAATTAAAAACGACTCACACGAGTCATTTTTCGTTATTTTTCAATATTTCCAGTCAATCGTCACTCACTCGAGTGATTCTCAATGAATCTTGATCGAATTGAGACCACTCGCTTGTGTTGAGTCAATTAAAATAATTAATTAAATATCAATACGACGACCAAATGATTTTTTTTTATTTTTCAGCTTAATTTTAGATAAATTGAGCCAATTTATGCATTTTTGATAAAATTGCACTTGAATTCACTCATTTTGGAGATATTTTCAGCATAATTGTTTTATAAATAATTATTCATTTTGAGTACATTATAAATTAATAAACGAATGAAGATGAATAAATAAATTATTCAAATCAATAAATAAATAAAATTCCCTCAAATATTTTCCTGCTCAAATTATTCATGTTGAGCATATTATAAATTAATAAATAAATGAAGATGAACAAATAAATAATTTAAATCAATAAATAAATAAAATTCATTCAAATATTTTCCTACTCAAATTATTCATGTTGACCATATTATAAAGTAATAAATAAATAATTCAAACCAATAAATAAATAAAATTCATTTAAATATTTTCCTACTCAAATTTACTTGAGCAATAAGTAGTCATGTAGAGAAAAAGACACTCGAGCGAGACACCAAATTCCTGCGACCAATTAAAATAATTAATTAAAACTCAATTTGACGACCAAATGATTATTTTCCTCTTCAACTATTTTTAAAAAAAAAATTCAGCTTAATTTTAGATAAATTGAACCAATTTTGCATTTTTGATAAAATTGCACTTTAATTCACTCATTTTAGACATATTTTGAGCATAATTATTCGTATTGAGCGAGATTGAGTAAATTTATTCATATTGAGCATATTCTAAATTAATAAATAAATGAAGGTAAATCAACAGATAATTCTAATAAATAAATAAAATTCCATCAAATATTATTCTACTCAAATTTACTTATACATTGAGAAAGTAGAGTCATGTAGAGCAAATTCGAGCAAATTAATTTACATTGAGCAAATTTGAGCACATTAGCTCACGTTCTGCAAATTCGAGTGAATTCGTGCATATTGAAAGAATTGAGACAAATTCGTAAATACTTATATAATTTCAATAAAAACCTTTAATACTGAACAAATCAGAGCAAACCAATCAATGTCGAGCGAACTTGAGTAGATTTCTGCAATCTCAGACTCAACAACGAACAATGAACTATTTTTAATAAATTCTTAAAACTCATCGTTATCAGTACCTCAATTGAATAATTTTGAGTCAATTTTATTGTACTGAAAACATAAAGAATATCGAGGAAAAAAAAAGAATAAGTCAAATCTCAATTTAATAAAAATTTGACAAATATTTGACAATTGAATCGTTTTGGAAGTTTCGCGTCGAGTTTCCCAGGTTTGTTTCGGAGCACTTCCGATCCGAATTCAGCTCTCGGAATTCGGACTCGCGTAATCGGAGCAAGCCTGTGGGCGTTCAGTGACGAACGGACGTTTCCTCTCCCGTTTCGTCGGAGCCTCGGCCTTCGCTGGCAATTATCAGCAATTAAAGAGGATTTTGCGAGCATCTGCGAAGAGGACAGCCAAAGGTGAGGTCAGAACACGCACTCTTGATATTCGAGAAAATAAATCCTTCTAAGGTCACTCCAAATGTTGCTCAATAATGTCTCAAAGTTTGGGCTTTTTCATTCATTCTTTCCAAATCATCTTCAACTTATGTCAATCAGTGTGCTACTCGAGATAACTCAATAGTAACTCTCAAATGGTGTCACTCAATGATGGTTAAAATAGAACCACTTCGTGATACCCCAGAATGTCATTCAATAACCTAAAGTATCAATCAAAGTATTTCTATCGAAGAGTCAAGTCATGACTCTATGATGTGGAAAAATAAAAGTCGATGATGTCTTATATGCCCAATGATAAGTATCACTTAATTAGAATTTGGTTAGTATTTGTAATTTTAAGATTAACTTAATATTGTCACTCAATGATTATCCAATATGTCACTTTAAATATTGTCACTCAATAGTTACTTAAATAGTGTCTATAATTATCTAAATAGTGTCACTCAATGATTACTCAAATAGTCTCCCTTAATGGCTACCTGCATGGTGTCATTCAATGATTACCTAAATAGTATCACTCATTGATAACCCAAATAGTGTCACTCAATGATACCTTAAATAAAGTTGATCAATGATTACTTAAATAGTGAAATGAATAATTACCTAAATATAGTCATTCAATGATTACCTAATTAGTATCACTTATTAATAACCCAGATAATATCCCTCAATGATTATCCAAATAAAATTACTCAATAAAGTACTCAAATAATGTCAATGAATGATTACCTAAATAGTGCAACTCTATGATTAGTCAAATATTTTTTCATAATATTATATTATTTATTATACGAGCAGCAACGCGGTCGGTTTTTCCGTTTCGGCATGTTTGAATAGATGTTTTGCAATTCTTCTAAGCGTATACTCCCTACAATTTCATATAATGCGCTCTATAAATTAATTATCAGCTTCATGTCTTTTTTAAAATAGAATATTTTATCGCAAAATTTCCTGCAGATAACAAAAATATTACTTATACGGAGCGCAATCCAAGAATTCATATTG
>JAPYYW010003801.1:0-13467 GCA_030522545.1 Cremastinae sp. A BG-2022a | reverse complement strand
GAAGTTTTACATGTTAAAAGTATAGGGAATCGAAATTCATTAAGAACACGATGAAAATTTGAAAGAACGTTCTTTGCCACTAAACAAATTTATATAAATCCAGAAAAAAAAATCGTCTACATTGTTTTCGAGTAATCAAGTGTTGAAGTTACATTCTTATACATGGAAAGTATATCTATATTGTCTAAAAATCGCTATTTCATGGTTCAATTGTTCGGAAAATAATTAGACGAAAATTCTAGAAAAAAAACGTGTTTACGCATTTCATATGAAAGAATATCCTCTCCAAATTTGAACGAATTTTTATTATTTCGTTTCAACTATCGAAACCCCTTAAACTTGAGAAACCTAAAACTGTATTTAATTTAATTTTAATCGACATGCACGTGGAGATTAAATCAATAATGAATCGAGGAAAAATAAAGAAAAGTAGAAATCGTTATCTCTTATACTGGGACATTAAGATCTAATGACTGTGAAAAATTGCCTAAACTTTTTGAAATCCAGATTATGTACATATTACAAAGTTATACATTGTTCTCGACATATTTTTCCTTGTAATGACATCATGAGGAAAAAATTAATTTCCTGTTGCTCGAAATATTAAAAAAAAATTAAAAACTTGCAAGTTAGTTTTCAATACTGGGAAAAATGATTTAAAAAAAATGAGACACGGTAGAAACTCGACTCTCTCTAAAGACATGTGGCATGTTGAAACGATGAGAAGTGGTGGGTATGTGGACTTTGGGGAAAGAAACTCGAGCCCCTTCACTAAATTCCTCACCATTATATCTTTCTCGTGAATAATTGAACAAGGAAGGTCACTCACCAATTATCGTAATGTATATAACGAGACTGTAAAATTTATAATATAACAAAGTATAAAGAAACTTTCCTATTCCCGTTTGAATATATTCGTTGACCCATCCTAATCATAAATCTTCAAATTTCAAACCCAATATGCTGTAACGTAGTGTCGTATAAATTTACACGAGGTTATGTTTTTCCTTTTTCCTCTTCTTAATTTCAAATTAATAGCGCAATTATAGAAATAATAATAAATTAATGAACGTGAAAAGTTAGTTATCAAAAGAACAATTGTTGGAATAAGTTGGGGAAGAAGGAAAAAAAAAGAAGAGATAATTTTTTCTTTGTCACCACGTGGCTGCAACAATTTTTGGCTTCCTCCGGGCCGACATGGCTTGCCTACGGCCCTGAAAGTACCGAAAATTGAATCCACGCGTTATCATCTCGTCGCCATTCTCTGTACCCAATTTGTGCTTACGTATGTGCGAGTTGCAAATATCACCGTTCTCGTACGCCTCTTGAGACACGATTCTCGCGACACGCAGCGTGCGAGTCACGATTCGAAATCTGGCTAGTACGCGCACACACACGCACACACCAGTCTCGGCGTGTACGTACAGGTTGAATTTTCGATAAGAGAGAAAGGGGGTAGAGTTGCGTCACAGGCGCAAAGTGCAAATGCCCGTATTATCACTTTCTACTTTTTCATTTTTTTTTCTTCTTTTAATATAAATTACAAGTCTCGACACATTTTAATCAGAAATGAATAATGCCTTCAACATTCCATACGTATGTTCATATTCAAAGCAGTTTCTTTTGAAAACGATTTTGCAATTCGCATGTACTTGTGTCAATAATTATATTCTTGAGGTACAACCCGATACCATTGCTGTTACTCTGAGGATCAGGATAAAAGAGAGATTTTTGAAACTGGAAGGTTTGCGGTGAATGAAATACAGAGAGTTTGTAGAAAATAATGTACCGCTTACCAACTTTACCCTGTTGCTGTTGTGGCTGAAGAACCCTCTTTTCCCTCTCGCTGTGAGCCTTGTCCAGCTTCCACGCAGTCTGAACAGTCGAGACTGGGCTCGGATTGGCATGGGCCGCTCTTTGAGGAACGGTAACAACAGCTGTGCCGTTGGATTCGGCAGAAGCCAACGGCGGGTTTGACTTCTGTTGGTGTTGATGAAGAGCTTGAGGGATTTGTTCCTGAGGTGTCGGTTGGTGGGATATCTGTTGCTGCTGAGTCGAAGCGAGAGGTTGTCTGCTCTTCATCCAGGGATTGACAGCAGGCAGTGGAGCTTCGATGTACTTGACGGCCTGCGGAGGATTGTCCGTCTCGAGTTCGGGAGCACCCTCCTCTTTTTCAGCATGCGCTTCCTTACTGATGGCAAGTTCTGCGGAATATCTGTCGGCTCTCTCCTTGTGCTGCCTGTCTCTGCTGCCTCCGGCGCTGTGTCCTCTGGGAGGTTCGCCATGCCGCTCGTGGTGCCTGCTGTGGCGATCCGCTCTGTGCGACTGATGATCTCTGTGATCTCTGTGAAGCTTTTCCTTCCTGCGGGCTGACTTTGGTGCGACCGTTTGAAACTCTCCGTCACTGCCAATGTCTCCGTTGTGATGCTCCGTGCCTGCTCCTTCCTGGGACTCAACGTTCCTGGTTGAGGATGAAGAATCCTTGGCCCTGAACGGATGATCGCTCGAGTTGTTCTGCGGCTCGCGCCTCCCGCAGGAATCTCGGTCAATGTGCGGATTCGCCTGGTAAGGACGTCTGTCGGTCTTAGCTTGATTAAAACTGTTGAATCTCCTGCCACTCTTCTGGTAAGACTTTCCTCTCGGCACGGAATTGTGTCTCTGAGAAGCTATGCGCTCTTTTACGCTCGTCGAGGATCCCTCCTGGCCAATATTTTCCTTGTTGTTCTCCTTCGTCTCGGAGGACTTTGGCAAAAGCGGCGGTTCGACGCTTCTCGACGGGTTGAGCACGCTCGCGTAAGAAACACCGGGTCCCTCGCTTCGTTCGGCACTCCCCTGAGCGCTGCTGGCCACTCTCGTCGCTGCCATCTTGAAATTGTATCGAAGAGGACAAAAACACGAGGTGTACCCCCTCCACTCTTGGTCGGCGCGCCACGAGATAATCGTAGTAAAGAGTATCGAATTTTTCGTTTTTTTTTGCACGTATTGTCTCGAAATAACGTGGCTCGGTCAATGAGCAACGTTAAAAATCAAATGAGGAGGTTGAACGGCGATAACGGTAAGGGAGGAAAACGCGAGGATAATACGAGCCACGAACGTTGGGGCTCAAAGATGCGGCGGCGGCACGGTCTGCATCGTTCCTCGAAATATTTTTTTTAACTCGTCAATACTTAAAGCTGCTTCGACTTACTTGATTATCCGTGTATCTTTAGCCTCCTCCTCTCCGACGGTTCATCGGTTTATTTGAGGATGTTAAATGGTACTAGATTGGGGAGGAACAAAAGTCTCGCAACTCGTACCGTTTGAGCGGCCACGAGGCTGAGACCCGCCGGGACTCACTGGGACGAACCGTCCATGCTGCCTCAGGCCACCGAACGCATGGCCCCACCGTCGCGATTTCGTCGTTAACCCGCGTTAAACACGAGCCAACTTGCGATTTTCGATGCACAATATGTCCCACGGGCACTCGCTCGCTTTTACGTTATCATGTAAACGTTTATTTATCCGGATTTACTATTCAGAATAAAATGAAGTATGTACAAAAAATGTCTCTGTGCGCGCAACGAGGCACGGTCTCCGCGGAACGCCAGCAGCGCGCCGTAAGCCGCGTGGCGATCCGGCAAACTGTTCCCACACCACGGGGCGATGGAGCGCGCTCGTCGCCGTAGCACGCGCACATACGCACACTTACCGGAGAAGAGAGACCGCGTGGGCCGCGATGGAAAAAATAACTCTTGCAATATTCTTTTGTATCAGCTTGCACTTTTTGTGCCAAATAATGAGGGGAGACCCAACGATACACTAAATAAATGCACCAAAACCGAAACTCGTGACAAAAATTTGACTAAAATTCGTAATTATTCGCAATGAGGTAATGATGCACGAGGAGCGAATTACCGAACAGCAGTCCATACCGCGCGAAAGCACGCTGACTCGGCGATTTCACAAAACAGGTTACGTGAATCGTCTGAGCCAGGAGAATTCTCCTCACCCAAAAATCACAATACTTTTTAAAATTCCAACTTTGGAAATTGCTTCTTTGTATGTAATTTTACGGCGGCGAAATGCGATCGCGAACGGCGTTGTCACTCCTCCACGAGGCTCCTCGTAATCGCGCTTTTTGTTGCACCTCGCGTCTACGTTTTTTACAACACGCGAGCAGACTTCGCGGTGGATAACACCTCCGCTGTTATCACAGACTCTCAGTTTTTCTCGATCTCAATTTTTTCAGTCCAACACTGCTACGAAATATCGTTCGTTCACGAAACAATGTCACTTGTTCGCGAACGTGTTTTACGTGCAAAACATTGCGTTGTCCGCCAAGATTACGTAAACACCCCCTGCATTCCCGTACTTTTTTTTCCCTCTTCGTTTTTATTCACGGTAAAAAAAAATAACGATCGGCGAACACATGCGGCCCAACGCTGAAATTGTTGGCCTCTGTTGAGCCGTAATATATACGACGACGAGTCGTAAGCATCGGGCAGGCCGCGTAGAGCCGCAAGCCGGGGAATTTCCGGTTCGGCGCGAGATGTTCGACAACCACTTCGGCGACACGCATCGCAACAATGGCGTTGCTTGAATTTCCGGAAATTCAAAAAAATTCATTCTCATCGGTCATCTTTATCGACGTGGGGACAAAAACAGATTCGGTTAACGGACGGTTTTATTATTATTTTCCACCAACGAAAAGTAAAAATATATAATTTTAACGAAATATTATGTGTCTTATCAAATCGGCACCTCTCTGTGATACAATTCGTGAAGAAAATTATGTTCCATTCGATTCAAGCTCCGATAGAGCTCGCGATGTTTCGCCATTTTTTTTTCAACTATAGTGTTATCGAAAGGTAATAAAAATAGTACTAATAGGTATATTTAAGATGGTTGGTCTGTAAAATAAGCGACAACAGATTTCGTTGAAATTTTACATAAATGTGTACCAAATTTCAAAAGGTTTCACCGTACGGAAGTTGAGACATTTGAGGTAGTTCGATAGCAAAAACCGTTTACTTAAATTTGAAAAAATTATATGTTTTGTAGAAAAAGAAAACAAATTGAATGAATGAAGAGTTGAGTAATTCTATCGTTTAGTTTCTGAGATATTTCAAGTTAGAGTTTAGCTTTCAGCTTTCCCTATCTAAACACGCGTTAAGGTAATTCGATTGCAAAAACCCTTTAATTAAAAAAATTTTGAAAAATTTGTATGTTTCGTAGAAAAATTAAACGAATCGAATGAAAAACGTATTGAGTAATTTTATCGTTTAGTTTCTGAGATATTCGAAGTTAAAACTTAGCGATTTCCACATTGAAACGTCACAAAAAAATTATTTGTAAACATAACTTGAAAACGATATTTAAGAAAGTTATGAAAAAATTAAAAATATTAGTGTACCATCTACAGAAGTTATATTAAAAAAGTCAGCATGATATACCGTCCAGTTTTTGAAAAAAAAAAATCAATTTAGTGGAAATTTTCCATTTTTTCAATTTTGGAAAAAAAGGAAACACTCGAAGTACAGTACAAGTGAAGAAAATTCGATAAAAATAGCATAAATATGTTTCTTCTATGATTACTGTTAATATTTTCAAATTGTTAATATTTATTGTTAATATTTTCAAAAATTCGTAATGTTCTATCTTTTTATGAACACTACTTTTTTCGTGAAGGGGAGCGACCCTTTTTTTAAACGGCACTTTGAACTACCTTAATGAAAAATATCACTTTTTTGTAAACTCTCCGTAAAAGTGCGTATTTGAACTACAATTTTCAACAATAAATATCTCAAATTCCAGATGATGAAGTCTTTTAAAATTTTGTAGAAAGTCTTATATAACATAGAAGAAACTTTGTTTAATTTTTTAGAAAAATCTGTAGAAAAAAATTTATTAATTATACACCAAGTATATCTAGGATTTCTGGCCTAGGATAACCTTGAATTGAAAGTATGTTGTCCTCAAATTTGCAACAACTTTTCTTGATAAACTTAATCTCCCAAATCGCTGCGTGAATGTCAGAAAAACGTCTTAAAAACAGGAGAAACTTTTGGATTTTACTGTCACAGACCAACTTCCTTAAAAAAGTACCCCGTGCTACGACTAATTATCGTTTTTTGAAAATATTTTGTTTAAAATTACAGCACCAGTAATTGTTAATTGCAATTGTCAATGACCAATAGTTGTCCAATACTCTCTTTTCATGGCAAGCTTCTACATTAACTTTTGTCATACTTTTATTTTATAACTTTTGTCAAGCTTTCATTACTAAAATATACAACAATTCGTTCCATTTTTGTCAATAATAGCAATAAAATCTATAATAATGCAATAATTCGTATATTGCTCTGATTGCGTACATCTATACATACAATTATTGTCAATGTGAAAGAGTAAAGAGAATAAAATATTTATTTATAAAATTCGGTGCTGCCGCGTATTGAACCGACCGACGCGTGGCTCTGTGACGCGTGCTCTCAATTCGTGATAATTTGCAAAAATAATATTTTTTCGAAAATTTACTTTTAACACAGTATCTCTGACGATTCGTTGATAATGAGGCCATACACACCCCGTGTTTAACAATTTAATTTACTTTCATGATTATTGAAATCCGAGGATTTTTCCTATCAGCTTCGGTCATTTATCGGATATTTTTTTAACGAGCGATCGAAAGCTTCGGCTATAGTGGCCCTGAAAAGATGAAACCAAGATTTTCATTTAAGTTTAAAATAATTGCGAATAAAAGGATGTTTTTTTTTTTCAGAATTTACCGGAAAAGCTTCTGATGCATTAAATAGGCTGCAACATGACCCGCATCGATGTAACGAACTTCAACACCTGGCCAGATTTCTTCCAAACTCATGCAGCCCTTGCGCGGAACGTAAGCGTCGTCTTTGGCGCATACGGCAATGATTAGGGACGTGTCGACGGGAACTTCGAAGTTTCGAAGGTGCGTACATTCGTCCATGACACCGCGCATGAATTGAAATGCCTCGCGTTCCCGATATTTACTGTTTAATCTCAGGGCTTCCTTCGACGTCGGCAGTAAGCAAATTTCTTCCGAACCAATAATTAGTTACAAAACGATGCAAATTATTTTTATTATTACGATATTTGTCAAAAAAAAAACGATGAACCTTTTAATCTTTCCGGCTCACTCAATCTGAATCTTGAATAGATGAGATTGAGGGGAAACATTCTCGCGGCGGCTTTCTCGTCGCTCATTCGATCTTTCATGCTCTTTTCATCTTTTATCGTGTCCATACCGATTTCTATTGATTTTCTAACTTCCGGATTTTCCGCCTCATTTTTCCATTTGCTCATTCTCTCTATACTCGCAGGATAATGCCTGGCAAAGTGTTGACCAGCCAAAAACGCGTCCTAGAAAGGAAAAAAAATCGATTTCTTTAACTGTCCAAATTTTAAATTTGACTCGATGGCAGTACAGTAATGATCAAATAACATGCATGTGATTCAAAATTGTAGGAAATGGAAGATAATTCGCAGCATATGCGCTTACATCTTGATCAATAACTTTCACCATTTTTGCAAGATCATTCTGATAAACCTCGTTGGAGAAGTACTGAGACTCCAATAGTCGCCAATTAATAGAAGAACTCATGACACCGTCAGTAAAAACGGGAGCAGCCGTTGACCAAGATAAGCAAGGAACTAAGGGTATTGGCTTTGGCCAATTGGTTGCTGCTAATGAAGCCATCTGTAAAACATTTAACGTGCTCATGCATGAATTTTGAAAAATAAAATATTTGATAAAGGGAAGAGCAATAATTATTCTATACGGACGATATTTTATTTTAAAAAAATCAGATTTTGTCTTTTTTTATCGTCACGTTAGTACACGCAATTTTTTAAATATTTAAGAGGTACTAACGTGACCACCCATTGACAATCCTGTGAGGCCTAGAGGTCCGTATCCTTGTTGCTGGCACCAGTTCAAAAGAACAATACACTCCATTATCAAACATCCTCCCATGATGAATATGTCAGCAACATTGTGCAAATTTGATCGTCTGTCAGTACAAAATATTTTCTATGTAAATATTTAGCCACTTTGCTTCAACTTCATTTTTTTTCATGTGAAAGTTTTACAAGCATGACAAAATTCTTACACTTGGTCTTTGGGTTTCCTCAGTCCGTAGAATGGATTCTCCAATAATAGAGAAGCAATTCCTGATTCCTTGAGCAACGGTTTGGCAATCAAGTTTCTTCTTCTCCAGAAGTACTAGAAAAAAAAAAGTTTACCGGCGAACGGAGCAAGGTAGCTCTTCTACGCTGAAAATTTTTTTTTTACTTACGTGATCTCCGGTACCGGCCAGCTGTAAGCACACTGGCTTTACTTTATGAGTATTCCAGTGCAGAGGTAATATAAGCTGGAAATAACATGTTTTTGTTTCATCTGGCATGATGTTCGGTAGATTTTGCTCGAAGGGACTTTGGAAACAGCCTTCCAATATGTGACAATCTGACCATTCTTCGTCCTAATTTATTACATTTTGTGATAAAAATTACATACTGTTATTATATTTTTATTAATTAATGAATAATTTTTCTCTCAATAAACTTACTTTTGTGATTTCTATTGGATAGTCCTTGGGTATAAGATTGTAACATGCTTCTCTGTTTGAAACAATTTTCCTAAATTCGAAAATTCTGAGTGGCAAAAAATTGAAGCATGAAATTATAAATTATAATAATTTATGAACTATAAGAAACAGATTACAAATGGGATATACATGTTGTCTCAACTTTTGTATGACTTTTGACAGTATGAAATGAATTGAGGTTATGTTTTTTTAAAAAGATTTTATGCTCCAATTTTGAAGCGTGAAACTATAATCTCATTGTCTATTTAATATATTGAACAACTAATTCGATAAAATGATTATTCTCTTAAAAGTGGAAGAAATGACATGCATTGATTATTTTTTGCCATAAATTTAAAATTAGGTTACCTTCGTAAACTATCTGGATTTCCCCAACCCTTTGTGAAAAATTTAGTAAGCAATATACTTCGATAAACGGCGTCCAGTCGGCTGGGAGCCATAACAATGCGTTTTTAAACTATATATGCATAAAATACGACCATGTTGCAAATAATTCTAGAAATTTAAATATATACAATCATTTTTAAAAAATTTCTGGATAAAAGTTTTAGCAAAGCACCGGCGATCGTTGACATCTTCAAAATTCGTGATCGCACTGTGCACACGAAAAAAAAATAAAAATAGAGCGATCAAAAGTCATGCGATAATAAATTTGAGATGAAAAAGAAATTAAATTTAGTCCGTTGATAACGGTTGCGATAAAAAGAAAAAGATTTTTTTTTTCGGACCAGAATCATTGATGATTGAACGTGGACATATATATATGTTACAGAAGTGCTAGCGGAGGACAAAACGAACTATCAACGAAGTGTACTTCGTTGGAACTGTAGCATAATCCTAGGATGCCAAACAAATTCCTCAAGTATTTACTAATAGCAGGTATATAGTATATTTACTACATTTGCACCACCAAAATAGCACGCTACATTGTAAAACATTATTGCCTGGTTATAAATATCTGAAATTAGATACGCAAACAACAGAGGAACATTTTGAAATGTCAATCGCGCATCATTGTTCGTTTTTTTTCAAGTCATTATATACCGATGGCATGCGTGGTAGAAATCTACACAGATTAATACACGATAAACTAGTTATCCATCTTATCAATAATTATTTGCAATAAAATTTGGAATTTCAAGTTTGTATAAAGTTTTTTTTGTTATAAATTTTCAAACTGAAGAAATTCTTTCGAAATGTGTATTTTTTATGGATGTATAAAAAATGGTTTTAAGGTAGCTTTATAATTTTATCGATTATTTAGGATTTTGATGAAAATCGGTACAGTCGTTCTTTGATATGTTATGCGTACTAAATTTTAAGAGGTTTCACTACGTTGAAATTGAGATATTTATTGTTAAACATCCCAATTTTTAATACTCTCCCATAAGAGCCCGTGTTAAATATTGCCATTTTCAATCCTAAAAGTACCTTGAAATCTAGATGGTGAAACTTCTTAAAATTTAGCATAGCTCTTTATTGTACTTCAAAGAAGCTTCCTCAAGTTTTTTTTAAAAATCCTAAGATTATGATTTTTTATATTTTCATACGTACGTAGCAAGTACAAATCACCTTGGATGACCTTGAATTTTGAGTATATTGTTCTTGAAACAATTTGCAACAACTTTTCTGAAGATAAATTAAAATAAAAGCTTTTGATTTGATTGTACCTATAGAATTACCTTAAAAACGTTAAAAAATGAAAAAAGTTTATAGTTTCGATAGGGCAAATGTACCATATCTCGACCACACAAGACCATTTTTCAGCTTTGAGAGGTTGCATTTTAATGAAATTTAATCTACAAACCATTACAACGCGGTTTTTCAAATATTTGAAGTCTACCAAACGCGAAAATCACCTCTCAATTCATTCATTCATTATTCCTGATAAGAAGTATTATTAAATTTTGAATTTTGTACCAAATTGCGTATATATAATCGGCCGAGTATTGCCAAAGTCCAGCCAAAATTCTCCTCAATGTTTGCCTATGTTTTTCCTGCGCGTTACATTCTACACACCTTTTAGGAGATAAAGAAATATCTGTTTTTTAATTAAATATTGAAAATAATAGCCGAGCGGCCGAGATTTGGTGCAGGCGGAGATTAGGTGCACCCAATTAGATTCGTTTATGCGCAATAATATACAAAGTATACTTATAAAACTTATAATACCGAAAAAAAAGTTTGTCGCGTCGATAGAGGGTGCGTCCTCGCGTAGTTGTATTGTTGATGAAAGGCTGTGAAGATCTAAAAGACAGAATAAAGTAGAGGACGGATGAGCTCAAGGTCACGGAGGAGAATTGTTTATTCGGCTGAGAACGAGGAAGAGGAGAAGGGTGTGTTTAGTAGCACGATGAGAGAAAGCTCGCGAGTGACTTGCGCGCAACGTTCGTGTCCCGGCGCGCTGGACCCACACCCTCATCGTTATTACACTTGTATATGGGCAACCCCCTCGCGAGCATGTACGCGAGCTATCGTTCGCGCTTCGGGGAATATGCTTGTCGTACTATAGAATTTTGTAACCGGCAGTAAGAGGGCATACGCGTGACGATACGGCTGTGCTTTTTCTAGAGCAAAGGTAAAATAAAAAAAACTCCATCCTCGATAAGTACAAATATACACACTATACCGTGTACCAGTGTGTTTATCTTCTAAACAAAACTTTCAATATACGATACTGTGGCCGTGTTCGTCGTTTGGTTTTCTATTAATTATGCACGAAATACGAGACTCGTGTTTCTTATTGGAGCAACCAAAAATTTGTGAGAGCAATAAAATGTGTTCATTGCTCGTTAAAAAAAAAAACTTGATTCGGGCGTTCAATATGCTGCATTGTCGCTGTACGTGAAGGTTTTTCGTCTCGTGCGTGTGAACGGGATTATCGCAAAAAACTCGAATTATGAAAAATAATGAATGGATGAGAATCGGGCGTGCGAGTGGCTCGAAGCAAAATAGCTTCGCATTAACCGGAATAAGGAATGAAATTCACCTCGGCTGTAACCACCGCGTCCTCGGTCCGCTGTCGTTCTATATCGTGAATTGCTATCAGATCGAACGTTTTTTTTTCCTTTTTCTTTTTCCTCCGATTATATAATTGCGTTATTCTTAATTTCGTTCGCAATAAAACAGGTCGAAATAAGCAAGCGGCAAATGAGATGAGAAGCTAGCACGATTGTCAAATGTTTCGATGACGTCACCGCAACAGGAAACACTAGATTTTCTCCCGCTGGATCTTATTCTCGTCCGCGCGAATTCTCATTATAATATATTCTTATTTTGACGATGATATTACGTTTCTCATTGAATTATTTATTTATTTTTCATAGACACGCGGAAGCGTTCGGGGAATTCTTCTATTGCATGATTGAAGAAAAGTCGTTGCGTCGATTGAGGTTAGCTCGCCCGTGGGATGTTTTAGCTCCGGGGAGTGTACGATAAACGCGATGCGGCATTTCCCGATTCGTTGATCAAACTCGTCGCGACTCAGTCATATAAACGTCGTCAAGTCTTTTTCACCATATGGTTCGAGCATAAGATTGATTCTGCATTGGAAAACCGCGAAGAGAGCTGATTAAGCAATTTTTTTTCTTTTTTTTTAAGGAAATTGAAAAATAATATTCAAGAGGGAATTATTATTTATTGGAGAGAGATTATTTTTATAAAACTATTTCAGTGTGTAGCCCACACATTACGGTCGATGGGGATGAGACGTCACTATAGGTTACACTTTACATGTATGCATATACTTAACAAAAATGTTTTATCATTTTATCGCTCAATGACGCTTTATCACGCTCGATCCTCCATACGCGAAGATAAAAACATATAATAGTTACGTCGAACAATGAGAACAAAATTAGCCATGAATAAACGGGTAGTTCTTCATTCATTTGTTTTCACACGTTATTATCCTGAATTCGTAAATAAAAAATGTGACAATAAAGCACAAAGATATTTGCTCTTGATTGATAAATTTCGTGGTACGACAATAAATAAAGAATGAATATAAAATTATTAATATATACAATTTGAAATTGATTCAACACGATGAGGAAATATATCGTGTTTATATATAGAGTATACTTGTATACGTAATGATGAGAGACACAAGATTGCAAAAAAGAGTGAAACCATAATAAAATAGAGTGAAACCATAATGTATACGTGTGATGTCGAAGCTATAGAAACGGGGGAAAAATAATAGTATATAGATAGAAAGAGGATATCTGGCAGGGTGAAAAAAGGTATACTCGCGATTGCCCGTGAAATATCGAGCGGTTCTCCCCGGCTCGAGACAGCATCAGCGGAGGATGAGAAAAAGAAACAGCAGAGAGCGCGGGGCTGCGTTAAATGGCCTTCTCGGATCTTCGGGATAAGCTCCGAGAAAGAAATAAATAATAAAGAAAATATTACGTGTATTTTGAGATTATGGACTCTGAGATATAGCGATATTTGCTGATTCTCTGCCGTGTGCATTTTACATCCACAAAATACAAAGATTTCGTATCAGCGTGTATCGTTCTTTCGCGGATAAAATCCAGTAAAAAAAAAGCTTGCTAATCGCCGCATGATGCGTCGCATAACAAAATAATAAGATGTTGGGCTTAAGGATGTTGTGTTCAAAAACGAAAATGATGGAAATGTTTTGAAAATTTTACACAATAATAAGTATAATCTCTGAAAGGTTGTGTCAAAATTTCACGACGATTAGGAAGCTCCTCATTAAGATATTAATTGTTAAAAATGACAATTTTTTGTACCTTCCCATAAGAGCACGTGTTTGAAGTTGCAATTTTGTATAATCAATATCTCAGTAACGAGCTTCCTAATTTAAGTGAAATTTTGT
>JAPYYW010003800.1:0-30512 GCA_030522545.1 Cremastinae sp. A BG-2022a | reverse complement strand
GATAAAACAATTATTAAAAAGTCGCTCACTTTCTAAAATTTAATTCATTCATGTTACGTCAAAAGCATTTATTAATTAAAAATAAAATTTAAATAGAGCAAACTTCCAAGAACGTAAATTAGTTGTTTATGGCTTTTGACTAATCTACAGCAAATACACGGGACTACTTTATTATGATCGATAATTGATAAGAAAAAGTAGTGTGAAGTTGACGATCGTTTTCGTTTCTTCCTTAGGTACAAATAAGTGAAAATCCTCATTTGATTTTGTGTCGAAGAAAAAAAAAAGACTGATTAGTCGTTTCGCTTAATTGGCAGTCGAAAACGAGATGCGTGCACGCGTGCACCGCAAGAAAATGATTATTCATTCTTAAAGTTAAAGGTTTTCATAAATATAATCGAGAAAAATGTTTTCAGGGTGGTTCATCGACTAAATTATCGATAAAGATAAAACAATTATTAAAAAGTCGCTCACTTTCTAAAATTTAATTCATTCATGTTACGTCAAAAGCATTTATTAATTAAAAATAAAATTTAAATAGAGCTAACTTCCAAGAACGTAAATTAGTTGTTCATGACTTTTGACTAATCTACAGCAAATACACACGAATACTTTATAATAATCGATAATTGATAAGAAAAAGTACTGTGAAGTTGACGATCGTTTACGTTTCTTCCTTAGGTACAAATAGTGAAAATCCTCATTTGATTTTGTGTCGAAGAAAAAAAAAAGACTGATTAGTCGTTTCGCTTAATTGGCAGGCGAAAACGAGGTGCGTGCACGCGTGCACCGCTCGAACGAGAAACGAAAAATTTATCGATGTGTATGTTTGTGGACAAAGGGGGGGATAGGGGGGCCGAGAAGCAAAGCCACTCCTGCGTTTTGCTGCTTACCCCCGACAGGAAGCTGTCGGTTTAGATAAGATCGAGGAACGCACCGGCGCTCGCTTCGCCATAATTCCCACTTATTTTCTCTTCTTGCCATATTCTCGTTGAGACGAGTCCTTTCTCTCTCCCTTTTGCTCTTTCTTTGTCAATTTTTCACCATTTTATGTGAAAATTTTGCAATCATAATTTTGTTTCTTTTTATGAAGTATTAAAGATAATTTTTTTATTGTATTAATGCGACACACCCCACACATTCTTCGATTATTTATGTCCTAAGACTCCATAAGTTAAAATGAATATATTAAAATCACATTTCAATTTTAATTCTTCATTTCGTTTCAGATATCTTAAAGAAAAATGATATGTTTTGCAGAAAAGTTCGAATTTTTAAATTAGAATTCAATTATTTATCGTCAACCTATACTGATGTCAAAAATAAGAAAAAATAAAAATATAGTTATGAAAAACTGGATGGTAAAATCCTTAAAACTTTTGCCACCCTATTTTTTCTTTTTCAAAACTTTGGATAAACATTTTTCAGGTATTGTACCAATAAAGTACGTGGATAGTCTTCTTGAAGACTCACATATTTCATAAACAGCTTGATGAAATTGTACTTTTTCGGTTTTTTAAATTAAAAGTGGCAGGTCTATTTCTCACAAAATAGAGTTGAACATGACTCAATTTGTCTCATGTTTCCCCTGAACCATTTCAATACAGGGCTAAATATAGTCTCAGGTTCTGGACATTGTATATAGTCTGGACCAAATTATAATGGCTGATTATACAAAATTCGATATATTTTTAATCTGAAAGATCGTTATTTAATTCCACAACAATTAATATAGCTATATCATGTAATAAATGTATTAATACCATTATGATATTTCTCGATTGACCTAAAGTATTAAATACACAATCCAAATCAGTTTAGTTTTATCAAAAAAGTACTGTACAAAGATATACGAGGATTTGATTAAAATATCATATCTGGCTGATCTGTTATAGGCATATTTTGAAATTTTTAAGCCTTTTTTTACTTTCCACAAAATGGTGACGTAATAGGTTTAAATTATAATTTCATATTCGGATTTCACGGGTCGAAATACATGAAAATATGTGGATTTGATTCAAGTTCAGATTTGGCTTATTTATTATAGGGAATTTTTTGAAATTTGAGGCATTTTTTTTAGTTTCAAAAAACTGTGAGATGATGGGTCAAAACCATAACTTATTGATAATATTTGAATTCAGCGGGTCACTATATATACATGAAAATATATGTGGATTTGCTTCAAGATACAAACAACTTATTTTTTTGTTTATCATGATTTTACCGTCCATGATTGTTCATAATTTTTTCTATACGTGTAAATAAACAATTATTTATGTACATATGTATACATATATCGTTCGTATCTAAAGGATTTTCGTCTCACACTTTTTTCCCCCTTCCCTGAGTGACTTTCTTGCCATTTTTGTCCCTCTCGTCGCGTTACACCCCATAAAACTAACCCCCAACGCAATAACGAACGCCGACCCTCTTCGCGAAGGGATTCGTCGTGATTGCCTACTATCTTTTTCTCTCTCGCTCTCTTATTCTCATCGCCCATGCACGCACACAATTCCGCACACTCGCGTGTATTTATCTCGCGATACGTGCTTTATATCCGTTTATTTCCATGTCTGAGGCCTCTCGTACAACTTCCACCAGGTTCCGCATATTCGCAGGCGTATATTTATATACGTGTATCGATGTCTGCGCTCGCAGACGGGCAACCGAGACTCGCGGACGACGAATAAGCAGTTTGAGAGACACGTTAATACGCCCGGAATAGATTTAACACGGTGAAAATGAGAGAATTACGAGCTCAACAGGCTGCGATACTCGTCATCGAGGCTCGACCAATTTTCGTGATAAAAAGAAAAGGAGAACGACGTTTCGAATATTATTACAACCTGTCGTCGAAACACCTTTGCCATGTAAATTCGTATCGTCGATTTTATTGCTTGCACCTCAAATTGAATAAAATTTTAAACAATTTATTTTATATATTAAGTAAAAAGCGACATTTTTGTACAAGAATAATTTAATTACCGTTTTAAGGTTGTACATCCATGACAGTTAAATCAAACATTTTTATCTTAGTTTTTTCGTGCCATATGCGGTTTTGCAGCTTAAGGTAGTTCTATCGGTTCTACGTAGTGAAACCTCTTAAAATTTAATATACAATTGCACATTGTAGCTAAAAAGGTTTCTGCGAATTTTTAATAAAATCGTAAGAAAACGATTGTTTGATAGTAATATATGTTATGTTCAAAATCGAAAATGATGGAAAATTTTTACGTAATATTAAGTAACATCTCTAAAAGGTTGTGTAGAAATTTTACGATGATTAGGAGGCTCCTCATTACGATATTAATTGCTAAAAATGGCTATTTTTTGTACCTTCCCATAAAAGCACGGGTTAAATGTTGCAATTTTGAATAATAAATATCTAACAAAGTAATGAGCTTCCTAATTTAAGTGAAATTTTGGACTAAGCTTTGTGTATGGCATTAAAGAAGCTTCATCTAATTAAAAAAAAATTTCATCATTTTTTTTGTGCAAGAATCATATAAAGAGTCATTGGATGACTTTGAATTTCAAAAATGTTTTTCTTCAGTTGAATTACAGCAACTTTTCTTAATAAATTTTTACTCTCAAACGACTTCGTATGAAAGAAAAACGTTGTCAAACTTTTCTTATTTTGCTCTACAGATTCAACACCCCCTGCTTAAGTTTATTAGAAAAAGTTGTTACTAATTGATTCAAGAACACCATACTTAAAATTCAAGGTCATCCAAGGTGATCCATGTACTTCTTAAAAAATCGTTTCGTGAATAGGTACTATCTTGATGAAGCCAATATTGCGAATAAATTTATTGAAACATAATATAGAGTTCCAAGGATGCACCAGGATCGTTAGAATAATTTTGAAATTTTACTCTGACGACGGTGATATATTGAATCAAACAATTATATTCGGACCATTTGAAAACTTTTAAACGAAACTCTGTTTCTCATATATCGTGTACACGGACTGTGTAAAGAGATATATAGAAAAAAGAAACAGATAGCTGAAGAAAGAAATGAAAAAGAATGGGGGAACGTTTAATCAGGTGTCTTTTTCTCCTTAACACCTTTGCATACGAGGGTAATGAGCTCGAATGTAAATTCGATAAACCAGGATATCGGAGACTGAAAAACATGAGAAGACAGAGTCTGCAATATGTGTTGCTGCCGATTCGAAATCCCTCGATCGCGTGGATCACGGGATGACCGTGCAAAAGATGTGGGCAAATGTGTATATAAATTGCAATAAATATGGGTGTGAGTGAGGAAAAGGAAGAAAAAACGAGAGACAGGGAGAAGCAGCTGACCATCTTGTTGCCACATCGTGCAATGTGTATAAAACAAAATAAAAAAAATTTGATAAATTGAAACAAATGATAAAATTAAAATAAACAAAAATAAATTTCGAGTAAAAAAAGATGAATCTAGCTAATAATAATAAATAGTAAATAACTTAAGCGTTTAATATAAAATAAATAATACAACTAATAAATAACGAGAAAATAGTGATAAGAGTCACAACGAAGAGGCAATAAAAGAGAAGTATAAAAGCAACGAAAGTTTGCACGCAAGAGTGAATAAAGTAATGACAATAATCGTATAAAAATAATAAAAAGAAAATAATGTTTTAAATAGAGAAATAGAGAGAAAAAACTGATATGATAATACGTGAAAGAAGATGGAGATAAAGTGCATGGGGAATATATATTGATTGCGGAATAAAAATGTGGAGAGGGGAAAAGGCGAGTGCTGGTCAGACGACGTTTCGCGTTGCATCTCGGCGCGTCCACATATGCGGGACTTTGAATTTACATAAACGTGCACATAAGTAGGTGAAGCCGATGGATATCGTTTGATTTTGCAAGGAGGAGGCAGACGCGCGTAATCGATCGTCCGTACGATCGGTCTCGGCCGAAGAGAGTAAAAGCTGCCTCAGCGACAACTGGAAATTTATTCGAGAGAGAAAGAGAGGAAGGAGGCGGCGATGGTGTGTATTTTATGTACGAGCGCGTGCCTTCCTTCGCAGCTGCCCGAGAGATCCATCGGAAACGATCGAATAAACGTCAAGGAGTCAAAAAAAAGCAAATAAAATAAAATTAAGCAAATAATTATTTAAATTACCACAACCGAACATATACACAAACAAGAAAAGTGAAATTAAAGATATGTTATTCATGGCGAAAAATGAAAAATTATCCACCCGAAAAAAGAAAAAATTAAATGGAATCTAAAAAAAACATAATTATTTAAATAATAGCAAACAATAAATAAATTAACAAGAGAAGTAATTATTTTTTTATTTTATTTGTTCTTAATTTGCTGATGAAGAATTTTTTATTTTTCATATTTTTATTGTAAACATTTAGCATGATTTTTATCTCTTTTTTATTTCTTACGTATAATGTCAGACGAATATGCTAAAAGGAAAAAGAATTTCTCCACTGGGCTAGCTGCTTGTTTCTTTATTCCTCTTTCTTCGGTATTTCGCTTCTTCTTGGACTTTTTTAACGCGATATCCCGAGAGACGAAATCGGCTGTCACGCGAGAACGCACGAATTTTACGATGAGAAATCGACCAATTAATTCGGCAAGTCCCAATTTAACGATCAATTAAAATCATCACTTTGTCTCGTTTTTCGTATCGTGGCTCTTAATCAACTCGCCAGAACGAGCATTCTTTTGTACGCGCGGTGTGACAATGAATTATAATTGACGAACAAAAAATTTGAATTGACCAGCATGGAAAATGCTGAAAAAAATAGCAGGGTCGTGGAAATGGGAACGAACGTAGTTACGAGAGAGAATAAATGGGAAAAGAATAGAAAATTAAGGATAAGTGTTTACCAACGACAAGTACTAACGATAACAACCAAAGATAAAGAATAAAACAATATATGTTGTAGAAATGAATAGAAATGAGCAATAAAAAATGCTCAATAAATTATTTTCTCGACACAGTAAAATGTTAATAAAAGAATAATCAATAATCGTATGAATTATACAATATATTATTGTGCTTTATATAAAAATATAATTATACCAAATACAATACTTTTGTATTATACAAACGTAAACGAAGAGAATTTTGTACGAAAAATTATTCTATATTTTCATATATATATATGAAAAATTATTTTTTCCAAACTGTTACCACGCAATACGGAAAAAAATTTGTTGTACTTTGCGTGTGACATTCTCTGCGTGTACAAATACAATAGTTATATTATATATGTCCCAATAATTAAGTAATAAAACAACAACAAAAAACTTTGTTGTTCGATCAGAAATGTCACTAAGATTACCCAGAATAATTGCTCAAATCTATTGTGTAATCTTGATTTTTAATCAAGGTAGTTCGGTCAGTTCTATGGAGTCAAGTGAATGACTAAATTGAACAATTTTGCAAATTACGTTATTTCTATTGAAAAAATAATTTATTTAAAAGAATTTGTTTAAAAAACCATTTATAAAGTATTCATTAACGAAAATTTAAAAGTTAAATAGTCAACGACTCGAGAGTAGCTCTCGAGAAGGCAATTTTCATGATTTTCGACAAAGAAGTTTCAAATTATTTTGTAGTAAACTCATAAATGACACAATGAAGTTTTAATTTTTGATTTTTTACGTATTCTATTTGATTTTACGCCTATAGAATTTCAGTTTTTGAATAGAGTAAGCAGGATAAATGTGAAACCTACGAAAAATCTCGACTTAAAAATTTTTTTATTAAAAAACAACACGATAAATTTCGATAAAATTTCTAGAATAAAAGTTAATCAAGTATTTGTCAACGAGAAATAATATTTTCATCGATTACAGGTGCATTTGCCTTAATGAACAAACTACTTCAATACCAAAACTACCAAAAACATAATAAAAAAAAATTTATTAACAAAGAAAGAGAAATGAAGACAGGTCAGATTTTGGAGTGAATGTTGAGAAGTGGGATGGGAGGGTGGGGTTTTGATATCAAGACTTTTTTCGCCAATTAAATCTCGATTAAAAAAATTTTTCATTAAAAAACAACACGACCGATCTCGATATAATTTCCAGATTAAAAGTTAATCAAGCATTTGTCTACAAAAAATAATATTTCCATCGATTATAGTTGGATTTGCCTCATAATGACCAAACTACCTCAATACCAAAAAAAAACTGTCAAAAAAGATCATTAGGAAAAAAATAAATATATATTTATGATCAAAGAAAGAGAAGTGAAGACAGGTCAGATTTTGGAGTGAATGTTGAGAAGTGCGGGATGGGAGGGGAGGGGAGGGGTTTCGATATCGAGGCTTTTTTCCTCCACTTAAATGTCGGAGCGATGCGTGAGTTTTTTCGGCTGGTTTCTCTGAATGGAGATCGGTAATGTATACAGTGGAGTGGATTGGGAGGGTTTTCGTCGAGGCTGCACGTGGCCACCCCAGGAGAAGAAGAAGCCTTTCCTCGCTGGACCGCTCCTGGGGCGCAAAAACGCAATATCCCCGACATGCGGACGGGGAATCGGCTCGGGGCTCCGTCTGTGTGTGTGCATAATTATACATGAAGTTATACATGGAAAAATACAACATGCGAGCGTGCGTGCGCGCGCGCGCATGCGTCACGGAGACACATGGCGAGGAAAGATAAAACCTCGGCGAGCGCGTGTCGAGATGAATGAGAGCGACGAATCGTGATGGCGACAAGGGAGAACTCTCGGATCTCCGATGAGCCACGGGGGCTTCGATCCTGCGTATGCACGTCCTAAATTTATATAGGGGGGGAGAACGAGGCAAAATTGCACCTCGTTCGATAGCAAATCAAACTTTTTTCGTTAAATTCATTCGTTATGCTTCATTTGATGTTATTTCGACGCGATCACACGGTATTTCTATTGCAACGGTTCGTACAAAAGTTTCCTTCCTATATGTAAACTAAAGGTAAAGTCATTAGTTGAAATTTGTTTTCTATAGATTTTTTTTTAATTAGATAAAGCTTCTTTGATGCTTTACAAAGGTTATATTGGTGACAAATTTTAAAAGGTTGCTCTATCTAGATAGGATATTTCATGTTGAAAATTACATTTTTAAACACGGGTTTTTATGGATAGTTACGAAAAGGTATGATTTTCAACAATAAATATTTTGCGAAACCTAGATCGAGAAACCTTTTAAAATATGACACACACTTGATGAGCACCAAGTTAAGGAACATATGTGCAAAGTTTTAAGAAATTCTATAGAAAACCATTTTTACCGTACAACTACGGTAGAACTACCTTAAATCAGTCTTTCATTGTTTTTAGGAAAATTAGACATTCATTTTTTACGGAAATTTTCTTGCAATGATTCGAAATTGAGTGAAAGTTATAAAAATTCAAAATTAGAACCACAAACGTTAGTTTTAATTGATGCTCGTAATTATCTAATAATTCAAAAAGATTATTGATATAAAATATGTTTAAAAATTATTATTAAAAGAAATATTTGAAGCGATTAATATAATAAACGTCTATAGGATAATTTTGAAAAAAAAAACAGATTAATTCATTTTTTTAAAATAAAAAATAAAAATGAAAAATGAAATGAAGTAACAAATGTAAATGAAAAATGATTAGATTTAGTTTAGATGAAAAGAATTAAAGTTCTTTTTTTCAAAGCGATTGGAAATAATTAAAATCAAATAACTTACGGATAAAACCAAAACGCATCGTCGTACATACCTGTAACAAAAAAAAACAAAAACTTTGGTTAAAAAGCAGAATAATTAGTGAAAACTTTATCATGTCCATTTTGCCCCATTCTATGAGTAAACACATTTGTACGGATATTGTGTACGAGTAAAGTGTACGAGAAGACCCCCAAAAGAGAGGGGTCAGAAGCGTAAGTCGTAATAACACTCCGGCCTTATATTCCAGACACATTCACGTGCCTACTTTTTTTCCTTTCTACACACATGGGTATACGTAAATCCTGGAGGGACCAGTGGCTTTGCTACGGAATATGGGTGGGAAAGGTTTTATACGAAATAATTGGGACTCCCGAGGATTCGAAATTGCATTATACGACGGGATCAGACTTCATTATTTTTCAACCAAGAAGCATTAGAAAACCCCAGAAAAAATAAATCCTATTTGTTCTTTTAAATGAATTACATGTTTTGCTTTTTCCACAAGGTTCAGAGCCATATATGACTAAATGGTATGCAGTCCTTAATTCCAAAAACGAATATAAAATATTCAAATGGTTATGAGAACTTTATTATCATACTGATATTTTTTTATTCGACACAGTTATATCTATAGCCAGTTAATATATAACCATTTTTTCTTATATACAGAGAAAAGTATGGTAAATATTACTATTTTATTTACACTTCATAGTATCAGCTGGTTGGTAAAAACTATTTAACGGATCCATTGAGAGAAATCAGGATAGGAGATTTTAATATAAAGTGACAATTATGCTGAATATTTTATAACTAAATATGTTTTTATCCTACACTAAGAAAAAATGTTGATTGAATCAACTAAAATTTTATTGAATCAACAAAATTTTAGTTGATTCAACCAACATTTTTTTCTCAGTGTAATATAAAGTATATTTAGTAAATAATTTGAATGAAATATAATTAGTTCCATAATAATTAGTATAATTGTCACTTGTGTACAGTAAAATCTACCATTCTTTTCTCTCAGTGTAAATACTTTCCTAAGCTAACGAAACTGCTAACCAACAAACTAACGTGAACCAACATACGACTACTGATAAAAGTTATACTGTATGGATACAAAAACTTCGTAGGATTGTTTAGTGCAAAATACATTTAAAGACACGAGATTCTTGGATATACTCTGCGAATGTAAAAGTATGTTTTTTTTTATTTTTTTTTTCATAGTTTTACTACGCATATAGGCATAGACTGTTCGCTCTTGCACTTTCCTACAGTCTCCAGGCCATAACATATAAATTCACTTTCAAGTTTTTCCCCTCTAGGCGCTCCATGGGATCCATCCATGTGCTGCACGTATTAAAACGACCAAGCTTTTTTCTTCTTCTATTCTCTTCTCCCGGTATACCCGTGCATTTCGCATTTAGGTTTGCTTCTTCCTTCCTCTGTTTTTAATTATAGTGTGCACCTCTATCGAGTACACTCGGATGTTATTTCCGATCTCTATTGTTGCATTGTAAATACCACATATACCATCTGCTGATCATTTCCGTATTTCACTTTGATTTTCTGACTCTATCCAATGCCTATTTTGGTCAAAAATTCCGTTTGTGGTAATATGTTCTCAGTGTGTTTCATTTTCATTGTAGTTAAAGATATCAGTTATACATACTAGGCAAATGAGATACTGTTGGGTTTATTTTCAAATGAAACTACAATTAATGACGTTTACTACTGAATAAATCTTTTCTACTAAATATACTAATTTCGAAATGTATAAGATTTATATAATACAAATAGTTAAAAAGTGATATTCATTTTTAGGTTATAATTTAATTGGATTCACTCATGTATAAGTATCATATTCGATATTATATCATTAAATAATTTTCTCAAAAGTTCGATGACTATATATTTTTATGGTGATAAATTAAACCTTCACACTAAAGAATACGTGAGATATTTTATATTGTTTGAAAGTTAATTCTAATTATATACATTTTTTCAATCAAAGAGCATATGCTAACGATTTCTCATAAGACTTAAACATACTTTGACAAGATAGTTTTCGCTTATTTTATCGGCAATGATACTCGAAATTTAGTTATCAAGAAACTGGATTCCCACTTGTCGTGAAAAAATCCAATAGCAACAATTCCTTTTGATACTTTCATTAATATCTCCTTAAATTATATTTAAGAGAATTATATGTTTCTTCATATATCTTGGAGCTTTTCATATAGAACCTTTTGAAAGTATTGGATAGCAATATTCTGTAAAATATCACACATTTGAATGAACATCCCTTAAGGTAGTTCT
This sequence comes from Cremastinae sp. A BG-2022a, assembly GCA_030522545.1. Classification (NCBI taxonomy): domain Eukaryota; kingdom Metazoa; phylum Arthropoda; class Insecta; order Hymenoptera; family Ichneumonidae; species Cremastinae sp. A BG-2022a. The sequence continues at coordinate 19,544 of JAPYYW010003800.1, read as the reverse complement.
TAAAAATTTGCACAAGTCTTCTTTAATGTCATATGAAAACACGTGTCAAATTTGACAAAGCTTCACCATCTAGAAATCGAGATATTATACATTGAAAGTCGTTGCTTTTTCGAATCTCCCACACTGAGAAAAAATGTTGGTTGAATCAACTGAAATTTTGTCGATTAAAAAAATATTGGTTTAAATTAACTGAAATTTTGTCGAATCAACCAAATTTCAGTTGATTCAATCAATTTTTAAAAATTAATATCTAAATAACTACATGGTTGAGCCTTTTTAAATTTTGCAAACACGTTAACACAATGCTAACGAAGATCTGTGCAATTTTTAAATAAATCCTGTCTCAAGAAATTTCAACTGATGATTTTACATCAAGTTAACACATAAGGACAAACTTTTGAATATACTGTCTCGGTTGTACTGCCATAAAGAGCCAACTTTTTGAACTTTTCATGAAATCTTTGAACCTACAGACCTCGATGGACGCTTTTCCCATATCGACGACATGTGAAGGGCCAGAAGAGACTTTTTTTTCTCTCTCTTTTCATACTTTATCTTTACACGACCCCACGAAAAGTTTTGCGTACACTTGTATGGGCGGTATAGTCGGCAAATCAGCGGCAACCCTGCTGGCGAGCCTTCGTTCCGGACATCAACCCTCTGAACTTTCACGACGCACATGCATCACATTTGCACGCATATATAGGTATATATATGTATATGCAAACACATATACGAACTCTGTACGCGATTATGTGTATTTGTGTTTTTGTCTCCGTCTTTCTCTCTCTCCCGCTCCCCCCCCCTCCCCTTTTATCCTCCCTACACATTGGTAGGTATATTTGTAGCTCGCCGACAAGTTAAAATATGCAAATACGCAGGGATTATGCCACGGCTGTGAGACCAGGACGATCCACGCGGGACTTGCTCCTCACCGTTATTCTTATTCTCTCTCTCTCTCTCTCTTTCTCTCTTATCGTTTTATTTTTATTCTCTCTCGCTCTCATCGTTTTTCTCGATCGTCTCTCCATCACTCTTTAATCCATATACCATATCCGCCTTTCTCTATATATTCATATTATATTCTCCTTCTTTTTCGCCCTCGAGTTTTTTTTCCCCTCTTTCCCTCTTTTCTTATCTCTGCCATTTTCAGTCGATACCATAGACACTTCATTTCATCAAGACTCGACGAAATATCTTGTCACGATGTAAATACAGCTGATTTTTTTTCTCATTTTTTTTTGTCTGTTTTCTCTTGTTTTCTTTTATTTCGAATTTGACAATGACTCGACAAAAATTCTCGTCGCGGTGTACAACTAATTTTTTTTTCATTTTTTTATTTTTTTTATTCGCGTTTGTTTTATTTTGAATGCGATGCGGATTTTCTTGTCAACAAAAAGTATACGTACTCAGAAGCTCGATGACTAATTACATATTTAAAAAAAATGACTTATTTTCCGAGACAGAAGCTTACTTGAATGAAAAATGGGAGGTAGAACTTCGACGACTCGATTCGTGAATTTTTCAAGAGCGGACGAATGCGCAGGTGATCGGAGTCTCTCGTATTTTTTATTTACATTGATATTACGAGCGAGCTCTCTGTTGGGAACTTGTTACGGGTGAAGTCAAGAAATGTCTCGTAAATGGGCATTTGATGTGAGCGAGCACGTGTATTCGCGCATCTGTCTATAAGCATTTACATTTAAAACCAGAATAAAAAAAACCCGAAAAGATCACATGTCCGGTGGCTTTATTCTCAATAAAGTAAAAAAATCGAAATTAATTATCGTCTTTGCTTCATAATGTAATCTCTCGTCCATCTGACAATATACTTTTAATTTATTTGTATTCAAACGATAATTATTCTTATGTGCTTTCATTTTTCATGGTACTCGTTAAGAAATTTTTACAGCTTCTTGTATGAAACTGTTTTTCAAAATAATGCAAATGTTTATTTTAGAGAATTTTTAAGGATGAATGAGAGACATTTTTTAAAATATGAGAATTTGATAAATTTTTGATATTTTTTTTTGTTCTTGAGAGCGTATGGAAAAATGTTGTGCCAAATGTGAAATCATTTTACTGAGTGATTCAAGAGGTATCAAACTCCAAAGTTGTTGAGATTTAACATTGCATGTGAGATTCTTGTGAGATTTTTTTTTATACATTCGTAGCAGATTGTGTATAGACAAAATTAAAAACGTTTTAATGATTTTTTTTCATTTTAATTGCTTAAACAATAAAAAATGTTTAAATTATAATTAAAATATACTAAAGTTGCTAATTGAGAGTCAAACTAAGACTCAAAAAAATTAGCAACTATTTAGTAAAAGCCAGAGTCTGGATTTTACCAATTTAATGTAAAGAAAATTTACTTTTTGCTGGGATTGTCTGTTCCATACGTCCTTAGTATCATGAACTAAAAGATTTTCGCATTTTCCAAAATAATCAGTAGATCCGAAAAAGTCTGTGATCAGGTAAAATACTGTCAATGCGAGAATCAGGAATTCACTGGATGCGAGGAAAAGGGATTGAAGAACGAAACGAAAAAAAAAAAAAATAGCGAAGAGAGGCAAACATCGATTCTACACGCATGCATGAATGCGAGCCGGAGAAAGAGCTTTTTTCCCTTTTTATATTTTTTTCAGCAGACACACACACTTCCGTTGGTCGTTGCAATCATTGAACGTAGATTTTCGATAAGTTATTTCGCATCGATATTCGAGAGAAAGGATTCGACGTTTTTTTTTTTTCGAATTCGCGCCCTTTTCGCCTCGAGTCGCATTGTATCGGAGGTATATGAGCTGAACAATGGATTCTACGAGCCCGAGCAGGGCTGAGAGGCAAAAAGGATGAAAAGGGTGAGGATCGAGAGAGATGAGAACATGGAAGCAAATGATCTCGCAGCGAGGCACAGACCCTTCCTAATTTAATAACTAATCTACGATCTCTTTGCATCTCCACCCCTGTTAACCCTCTGACGTCATCTCTGTGCATATTCTCAAATTCATGCACTCAGTAGGTTATTCGAATGTCCATCAAAATTGGATCGTCGAGTACCACATTAAATATTTTATAAAAATACCAAGAGCCTGTTTTATTGGGGCAGGTCGGTCGTTGATGGAATCAAACTTTTGATCAATGAAGGGTGAATGCTGTACGTAGACGAATACTAGATTGGCTTGTTTTTTTTTTGACATTTTAAATAGACCCTTCAAAAAAATCGCCAACTCTTTTTGGACACCAAAGAATGTCGATTGAACGTTTATAACATTTTTTAAACTCAGGAACAATTATCTACCACCTTTCAAATACTTTTTTCCAATGAACATTGGAAAGATGTGTAGTTTTGATTTTTGAAAAATAGTCATGAATTCAATAGTTTGTATTTTTTGTATAATAAATAATAATACTGGGATGTGAAAAGAAGCTCAATGTAGGTTTTCTACAAGAAAAAATAGGTTCTACATTGAACCTATTTTAAAGTTCTTTTACATCCTAGAAGTACGTTCTAGAATGTAAACCTCGTGCAATGTAGGTTCTTTTTACATCCAAAAACCTACTTCGTCTTTTAATAACTACATACAAAGAAGTTTTTTTCAATATTTTTACGTACGATGTGGTTTATGACCTTAGATTTTTTTTTATGATTACAAATTGATTCAAGGACGGGATATATTTTGAATTCAAGATAAGCCAAGATGATGTACACTTGCCACATTATAACGAAAAAATTTGAGAGTTTCTTTTTAATAAGGGATGATACCTTGTAAACAGATATATAAAAAAGTTGAAAAATGATATTATTGAATAGTGAATTAATTAATTCTTTCATGAATTATATAATTTCGGACTGATTAGAAAGTTATAATAAGTATGAATTTAGAATTCTATACTACAGTCACGGAATATATCTGGCTATATTTTTTAATCCAGTCATTGATTAAATTCCAAAAAAACTGATAAAACTGACCTTTAAAATACAAACGAAAATATATTTGCGATGATTTTTTGTCAGCTTTTAAATTCCTGTTTCTATTTCGTTCCTCTCGATCGATCACCCCGGGCGCAGGGGATCCATGACATTGGAGCCTAGAGAACCGAAGTGCGGAACGTTCCTATGGTTGCGGATCGAATGAAACGAGGATCGTACGCGTCGGGAGAGCGATGGGCGAACAGCAGCGATTCTTTTGGAGATCCCTTCGGTCTCGCTCTACAGGGTGTCCCAAAAGTAAATACCAGCGACAAAAGGGACAGATTGCCTATGAAATGCCTGACGAGTTATTAATGATCAAAGTTCAACCAATGAGGGCAAAGAGGGTCGGTTGCTCCCCATTGGCTCGATTTTTGACGATTAGTAACTCGCCAGGCGTCGGTTGTATAAAAAAAAAAGTCTCGTGGACGTTCCATCTTGTAATTTTGCCCTGAATCTCGAATAAATTTTTAAAAATCCCGCTCTGTGACGACCTGTACCGGCGCAGACGTATCCGAAGGCAGAATGCGGGCGAGAGAGATCGAGCGACCGGATCGTCGGAGAATGGAACGTGCGTAGCGTCACAAAGGGTCAGCTTCGACACAAGAGCGCACACACTGTTATGCGTTTCACCGCGTGAGCCATGACTCATGCCTCAGGGACTCCAATATTCCTCCACGCACATACACACACCTATACCATCTCCCTTGCTCTTCCCATTCCACCCAACCCCCGAACACTAAATCGACCATCTGAAGCATTTCAACCGGCCCTCAGATGCAAATTATTCAGATTCTCCGAGCGGAGAAAAATCATCTTGTCTCCATGAAAAATAATCATCCAAAAATTTCCAACGCTTCATTTAAAGAACTTCATACAACATGATGGATTTAACGCTTAGTACGTAAAAGGTATATAATAAGTACTTTTATACTGAGACAAAAGTTTGTTTGAATCAACTGAACGGACGGACACGGAGAGCGAAAGAAATATTTAGTTAATTTAATATGATATTTATTTAATTCAACTAAATTTTTGTTTCTGTGCCTTTTTTTTAGACACGGAAATAAATGTTTGGTTGAATTAAAAAAATATCATGTTAAATTAACTAAATCTTTCTTTCGCCCCCCGTGTCCGCCCGTTCAGTTGATTCAACCAAACTTTTTTCTCAGTGTAGAGTTGATTCACTTGATAGGCAACAAGTTAAAAATTAAACTAATTAAAAAATATGAAAAAACCCGAAATTTGGGAATTCCCTTAAACCCCAGAAACGGTCACTCCATTCACCCATTTTTTTATTACTCACGAACCAGCTGTTGCCGGAAAATTTTTCGCGACCGTCCCCCTCCAACCCTTCCCCCGTCTTCTACACGATTTTCTTAAAAGACAAAAATTGCAGTCCAAAAAACCAGTCAGTAACATCCAAACATTCAAGACAGAAACAATTCTGGACAGTTACTCAGAAACATTCAACACGAACCTTGTTACTAAAATCAGAAAGAAATAAAAGTTTTAAATCATCCAAATCAAATCCAAATCATGATTCATTATCCATACATCCATATCCAATACTAGTGACAGAAGGGTGTGTGAGCAATTTGATATTATATCGTTAGAAATTAACGATATAATATCAGCTCCGGACGAGCTCCATTTCGAACCACCATCAACGAGGTTGGCCACTTCAGAAGATTTTTATAACAAATTTGGGCGAGGACAAACATCTGATATACCAAAAGTCTGCGATGGAGTTCGAGAGGTCTTAGTCCCGGAATCTACATAAAGAACCAACGAGGGAGATTTTGCGTCCACGAATAACGCGTAAATCCGACAAAAAGATAAGCAATTGCTAAAATTATAATTATGTGTTAAATCATCGAAATAAATTCTTGTAAATTCCGAAAAGCCTCCTATTTCAAGTTAAGGTAGCACAACCGCAGAGCCGTGTTGAGACAGATTTTCTTAAAAATTTGCACAGATTCTCTCTAATGTCATATGAAAACGTGTGTCAAATTTTACACAGCTTCACCATCTATAGAAATCGAGATATTATACATTGAAAGTCGTTGCTTTTTCGAATCTTCCATAAGAACCCGTGTTGAGAAGATCTGTGCAATTTTTGAATAAATTCTGTCTCAAGAAATTTCAACTGATGATTTTACATCAAGTTAACACATAAGGACAAACTTTTGAATAGACTAAGGTAATTCTACCGTGGTTGTATGGTAAAAATGGTTTTCTATAGAATTTCTTAAAACTTTGCACATATGTTTTTTAACGTGCTGCTCAAGTGTGTGTCAAATTTTAAAAGGTTTCTCTATCTAGAAGTCGAGATATTTATTATTGAAAATCATATCTTTTTGTAACTTCATATAAGAGCCTGTGTGTTAAAAATTCTGATTTTCAATACGAAATATCCTGATACCTGGGGAATCTTTATATACAGCATCAAAGAAGATTTATCTAGTTTTTCAACAAAATCTGTACAAAAAAATGTCAACTAATGATTTTACCTTTATTTTCCATAGGAAGGAAACTTTTGAACAGACTCTCGCAGTAGAAATACCTTAAAATTGTAATGACGTGCTAAATCATAAAAATAAATTTGTAAATTGTTAACTGTAAATGTAACAGGTGAAACCGGCGTGTCGCATGAAAACGAATTTATCACGATTTTATATATAATTATATTTTATCTATAATTCCAACGGAGTAACTAACTCCTCCCCTGGACCGCAAGTGAAACTCGGGTCGTGCGGGTTCGAACAATAGTACACGTAAAAGAAGAATACAGTTGTAAAGCTTGAGATGAAAAAGCGTTGAAATAGATAAGAGGCTAGCTTGTTCGCGAAAAGTAAATCCGATGCTGGGGGAGCAGAGAGGGCGGATGAACAGAGAAGAGACACGATGAAGAAGTCGTTACTTCGAATTCGTATCGCTTCCCAGACCCGGTACAATTAATTATCGGCGCGGTGTTTAATGCACCGTCTCGTTCTCGGGGTAGGATCGCTCGCGCACGAACGAGCGATCCTTGGAACGAGGAAGCATTCGCGAGAGTGAATCGCGGACAAGCGCAATAAAGAGAGTTCCTCTCTTTCTCTCTCTCTCTCTTTCTCTCTCTCTCTCTCTCGCGAAACGAAGGGGCAGCCAGTTGCTCCGCTCGCCCGAGAAACCTGACGATCCCGAAGACGACTTCTTCGCGTTTCGCACGAAAATGTGTGCACGCTTGTGTATAAATATTCCTCGTTTTTTTCCCGGCGTTCTCGCTTTTTCGCTTTGTAACTGCGAAGACGCGTAGCTAGCCCCGCTCGTCGCGCTCGTTATCGCGTATACAGTTCCGTACAAAAGTTTAAACTCAAGGTTTTTCAATGTTCTATACGTAGAGTTTATTTTTTAACTATTTCATGTGAATATATATACGATTTTATCGTTCAATATTTGCTTTATATTGTGACTGTTTGCACTGAGAGAAATCACGATAGTAGATTTTATTATAAATAAGTGACAACTATGTTGACTATTTCAAAACTACACGTGTTTTTATTGTAAAAAATTATATTTAGGTTAGAATCTAAATAAATTATAATTAGTTCTATAATAATTAGTATATAGTTTTCACTTGTATATAGTACAATCTAAAATCCATTCTTTTAATTTCATTCTATCATTTGATACCTATTGTGTAATTTGATCTGTGATGTAATTGTATTTGATTGTGCGCTCAATTTTGATGTTTTTTAATGTATTTGTATTGACGTATCAAGATTTTTGCCATGTAAAGTTCTACATCATCCACTAAGTTTATATCATACATTAGACCAACCTAGGTCATCGATTGTTGTAGAATTAATGTGTATTTAGAAAGTTGGTTGATTTATATTGGCCAAACTTATTGAGATAGTATATGTAATTGAGGTGATCGTTATTGGAGTACATTGGCCTATTTGTTAGAAATTGATTTTAGTTAGCCTAATGTGAATGTATTAGAAGATCATTAAAGTTTATTTAACACTCTTAGATATTTTTATTTTGGTATTGTTAAAATATCTGTTTTGTGTATTCATACTCGTTTTTCAACAATTTCTTAAACAATCAAATGATATAGCTTATAGTATAATTTTGAGATATTTGGCCACACCTTAGTAGTGAATGCTTTATTGATAACAGTTATTTTTCTACTGTACTATAGGCTTCAGAAATGCGAGCCTTTTTAATTGTTCTTATTTTACAGTTCTTTAAATGATAATTTAGCAGGATTTCACTTTTATTTATCATATTTTCAGATATTTAGTTTAAAGTATTCATAATATAGAATATCAATTTTGTACACTTTTACACCTTTCTTATCAACAGTTTATTGGATCAGCAGTTTTAGTAATTCGGTTTATGGTATATTCAACCTGGAAATGAAATTCTGGAATATGTGATCGTATATTTCATTTGAATCCGATTTAATTCATATTTACTTCCATATATCAACAGTTTATTGAACAAGCTATTTCGTTATGACTCTGGTTATGGAGTATATTTGATCTGGCAATGAAGTTTTGGAATATTTGATCGTATGCTTGGTTTTGTTGATTCGATGATAATTTTCTTTCTGGTATGCGTCAAACATTTCAAGTACAAGGTAATTTAATGAGATTATAAGAGTATTATTGACATTCACCTATAAGTTTGATTGATTTCATTTACTGCATTATCCCCATATATTAAAAGCTTTACTTTTCAATTAAATAAATTTGTGGATATTTTATGTTTTCATGGTTAATATTATTAATTATAGAGAAATAATTTTGAACTTTTGGGTCGCGGTGTATAAATAGGAACAAACGGATGGGAATGCTGGCTTATGCGCATTTGAAGGCACTTGAAGCTGCGGCACTATGCTAGAACGAGATCTGCATTCTAAATCGGTATTTCTCGTCGCGGTCTCGCTCCAGTGGACGATCAGCGTCCACATGTACGAGCGACGTTATATCGCAACTGCTTCGTTGGTAAATTTAAAAGAGCAAGAGAGAGAGAGAGAAGAAGAACGAGTAAAGGAATTAAGCTGGCAAATGTAATATGGGCAACAACGAGAGAAAGAGGCTCGTAGATCGAGGCTAACACCCTCCCTGCTCCGTAACGAGAAACTCCAATTACATCGATCAGGGACTTGCAACTCGTACACTTTTCTCCTTCTCTCTTCCTGTATCTTCCTTTTTCTCATTCCACATATAACTTTTTATCTCTCTCGCTTTCTATTAACTTTTTCACTCTCTTATACTAGATTTTTCTCCCTTTTTCCAAATTTATTTCTTACTTTCGAGTTACTACGTTTTTTACCCAATCATCGAATCAATAATCACTTTTGATATCACACATTTTGCACAAATTGTGAATTTAATGTCTATATGATTGTTTTTCTATTGATTTTCTCGATATCTTTTATTTCATATTATTTTCATTTATTTTTTTTTTTAATTTTCTTCGTTTCTCGAAGTCATTGAATTATAAGTACCTTACATCTGATACCAAATGTCGCGCAAATTGTGAATCAAATATTTTGTGATTATTGTCCCAACGATTTTTCCAATATATTTTATTCTTGTTTTCTAATTTACTTCGTTTCTCGTATATAGCCATTGAATTTCCATACTTTCGATACCAAATTTTGCACAAATAGCGAATAAAATACTTTGTGATCATTTTCCAATCGATTCTTTCAATATATCTCTTATTCTAAGATTTTCTTATCAGTCGTTTATTGTTTTTCAATTTTCATTGTTTCTGGCATATGATTATCGAATTAGATATGCCACAAGGTCAATATCAAATTTCGCACAAATTGCGAATAAAATATGTTAATAATTATTACTTTCAATAATTGTCTCAATATCTTCTATTTGGTATTCTTCCATTAATTTTTTTCTTCTTCCTTTCTCGTAGTCCGAGATGAAAAATATTTCTCGCTCGTTTCTACATACATTTTTTTCAGACTTTTCTCTACTCTCCTTTTTTTCTTGGCTCGTGCATCGCAGTGACTATTACTCCGGCGAATAATAAATTTCGTCCGAGCATGCAGAAATTCTCGTTGCTGTTATTATATTCTAGCCCCATGTTCCCGATGTACCGAGAAATGTGCGTGCCGCATTCTCTATACGTGTGCTCGCACGTGTGAAAAACCGGACTTCTCTCCGCAGTCGTTACTCCGAGCCGCGAGAAGACTCTACCGTTTAATGCGACAGCTTTAACGAGAATGAGAGAGACGAAGAGAGAGAGATAGCCGGAATTTCGAAATCTTTATTCCATTAAAATGCTCGACATTATTTAACGTTATGGGAATCTCGTATCAGCATTACTATCAGGGAACGGGTTCACGCGGCATATATTCCCAAGACCTGCTTCAAACGTAAATTTCACAAAGCGAAAAAAAAAACAAGAAGCAGAATTAAAATTTCGATTCTGTTTTTTTTTCCATCGATCCAAGATCTTCGTTCGACATGAGAATAATCAATGATGTCTATATTTAACTTCAAAACAATTTAAATGAATACAAGAAACCCGGAAGAACATTATTTAGTACCCTTGGAAACTCGAGCCTGCGAATGAACATTAGATACGTTTTATTTTATTTTTATCATTGTATTAGAAAAAAATATATATAAAAACTATATTTAAAAAATATATTTTTTTCAATCTATATTAGAAGAATATTGACACGAGTATAGACGTTTCAACCTCAAAACAATTTAAATGAATAATCAATATTATCAATAAATCAATCAATTTGACCTCAAAACAATTTAAATTAAATACAAGAAACGCGGAAAAACATTGTTTAGTGTCTTTGAAAAATCGAGCCTGAAAATGTACATTATTTCTTTTTTGTCATTGTATTAGAAAAAATATTATAAATAAAAAAATATATTAATAAAAAAATTTTTTTTTTCATTATATTAGAAGAAAAAACATCGAGTCGAGTATAGACTTTTCTGTGTCTCGTATCGAAGATAGACGAATACGTATTGTGACGAGAATTCGATTCATGGTGGAAGAGAGAGGGGAAACAACGATAGACGGAAAAATAAACAAAGTATGAATAAAAATTGATTTTTTTTACGATTTTCCCTCGTGTCTGAGAGCGTGAAAAAGCGAGTAGACAAAATGTATATATATCGTCGCCTTGAGCAATATCTTCGGAAGAGATAAAAAAAAAAGCACATTTATATGCGCGAGACGGAGGCAGAAGGCTTTTACCATGTCCACCAAAGGGAAATAATCATTCATCGAAAATAAAGTACAATCTTATATATATATATATCGCGTCCCCTCACCCCTGACCTCTGATCGATTATTCGGCCGAGATAAAAGGAAATAATGCGAAATGCAGTAACGAGAATACAAAAAAAAAGATAATATCTCTACGATTGGGAGCTTTTCCCACAAAAACTTCTCACGTTTTCCTCGCTGAACTCTCGCTTTATTTTTCTCCTGCGCACTCGCGGAACAGCTCTCGCGTTTCAGTCCCGATTACGCTCGTTATCGGTTACATATATAGCGAGACAATTATTTTGTAACCGGAGAGCCCGAGCAACGTAAACCTGCTACAAAAAGTGCAAGGAAGGTAACAGCATCGACCTTCCGCCTCTCGAACGGTTTACGGTTTAATGAAAACTCGCGAGAGAAAATCGGATAAATTTATCTCCAAAACCGGAAACGTACACGATTCTGCTATAATTTTTAACCAGATAGAGCTTTTCTTTCGACCACGTCGTAACAAACTCTGAAAGAATATTTTTACGACAGCAGAAAACAGTATATAGAATGTACGCTTCAAAACAAAAAATAATACACATAAAATTATCAAAAATTTGTTTCATAAAAAAAAATCAACAAATTTTAAAAATTACAAAAAAATAATACATATAAAATATTAGTATACGTTTTGAAGGAATTGAATTTGTACCAAAGCACATTTTGTTGAATGAAATATTTTTATACTTATTGAAAGAATGTAATTTTCTTAAGTTATTCATATATAAATATGCTTTTCGTCGTAGGTGTTCGTCAATTTAGTTGATTGAAACCGAATTTAGTGAATTCAATATAGAACTTTTTTTCTCAGTGTGAAATACAATCAAGTTGAGTGGTGACCCAAAAACTGTATTTTTATATATAGATTTTGGGTCAAATGATTTCAAGTATAGAATCGCAATTTTTTGATATTTTTCAAGACGTACTTTCTTGAACATTTGCATAAAACGTGTTATTTACGAAAAATCTTATCATATCAATATTTTCAGAAAGGAAATACTTACATATTGAATAAATTTCAAGTTAAAATGAAAATGATCGATATATCTAATTTGCATATTGGTCAGCAAATTGATATTAATAAATGAACTGAACACCGTGTAGGTTTATTTTTAAGTAATTTCTAAAAAATCATTATCTTTAAAATACAAAAGGAATCCTGCAATTATTTTGAAAAAACTATTTAAATTCTGATTGAAGAATTTTTGTATTGAAATAAGCTTAAGGTAATTGCACGATTGTGTCGCTTAGTTGACATTTTGTTAAAATTTTCCATAAACTTGATTTATCGTCGTATGCACATGTGTGTTAATTTTTAGGAGGTTTCACCATGCAGAAATCGAGATCGACATTCATTGGTAAAAATCACATTTTTCTGCATTCTTCCATAAGAGCGCGTTTTAAATATTGTGATCTTTAATTTTACTACAATAACATCGAAGAAGCTTTGTTTAGTTTTTTTCTTCAGTTTGAACTAAATATTTTTTTGAATTTTGTTAATTACATAGCAAGGACACGTCATCTTGGATGACCTATCGTATTTCGAGTGTGTTGTTCTTTAGCCAATTTGCAACAACTTTTCTTAATTAACTTTTACTCGAAAACCACTTTGAACGTGAGAAAAAAATTGTGATTTTATTGCCATAACCAGATCACTTCAAAGACAACAATTTTAAAAAAATTATTTCTATTTTATAAAAATGTGTAAGTAATATAGATATACTTAAAAATGACATTAAATGGGAATCATAAGAAAATCGAGTTGATGTTTTTCTGCTTTTATTTGCAAGATGCATGGGATGGGACAAGAACGAGAGAGGGAATAATGGTATCGAGGGATAATGATGATGGGGAGAAAAAAAGAGGGGTTCTCGGCTGTTCCCCTTACAAGCGGGGGCGCCGATATTAAATTGCGGACTGACCAATCTGTCGGTCGAGCTTTTTGATGATAGAGCCCCGTTTTGCGCACACTCCACGGAAAAGGAAAGAATAATGAGAGAGGAAGACAGAGAAAAAAATCAGTGCACTCGATAATCTTCCGAGGGCAAAACTTTTATTTCCCTCGTTATACAGCAAACTTTATTTTCACAAAAAAAGCTAATAATGGATTGGAGAGAAGAAAGAGAGAAAAAATTCAATTTCTTCCTTTTCAAGTCGATCAGTATCAAGCCATTGATTTAAAAAATCGTTTGAAGTCAAAAATGATTGAAAGAGAAAAAAAAAGTCTTCGTGTAGCTTAATTTTTAAAGAGTTTTTCTCACTTTTTTGTCATTTATAGATCAATCGATAATTAATAAAAATAATTATTAATGATAAAATAATGAATAATTTTTAAAGTAGAACAATTCGATCATTATATCAAGCCATTGATTGACAAAATCCTTTGAAATCGAAAATGATTGAAAGAGAAATAAAAGTCTTCATGCAGCTTTATTTTTTAAAAGTTTTTCTTACTTTTTTTTGTCATTCATAGATCAATCGATAATTAATAAAAATAATCACTATATGATAAAATAATGAATAATTCTCTAAAATAAAATAAAAAATATATTTCCGTACAAATAAAGTTACAAATAATGTAATAGAGTGAAAATTCGACGACATAAAAAGAAATAATATCGTGAAAGGAATTGTGAAGAGGCAGGGACACGTCGATGGATCGTTTCATGTATTTCTCTCGAGTTTGGCTCGCAAGGCTCGGGTCAACGATTTGACAGAAATGGTCGGAAGTTTCGGAACAAAAACTTGGGGGAAAGACAGATTTTACCGAAACTGGAAATTGCTCATAAGAGCCGGTGGAACAGGGAATAAATATTCTTTCGGCTTTTTCTTTCTCTTTTACGGTGAAGTTCATTTTTATCGAAACTCGTCCCCAGGTAAAGAATATATGGGAGTGACAGTCTCTATTGCAACCCGTTTGCAAGATATGCTCGGCGACAAAACCGAAAATCGTCTTTACAAAAAAAAATTTACGTTATAGACATTGGGAAAAAATGGAAATAACAAAATGTATTCATTTTACTCAAAAAACTTTTTTACATACATACATTTTTTTGTTTTAAATAGATATTGGGGAAAAAATGGAAATAACAAAATGTATTCATTTTACTCAAAAGACTTTTTTACATACACAAATTTTTTTGTTTTAAATAGACATTGGGCTATGTATACTTATACGTTGAAATAAACGTACAATCATTAAGTTGGAGAGGGTTTTTCCCAATTTAATAGAATAAATTAAATTAAATTATTGATATTTGTTAATTTAAACCATTTATTGATAAAAATTAAAAAAAATATGTATTTGAAAAGACTGGATTCTCATTACTTTCAATATTCAATTATCTTAAAATGTATTTCAATGAGATCAAAAGAATATTCGATTGAACCAATTAAAATCATCCAAATAAAGATGAAATATTAACTATAAATAATCATTGATTCTATGTGACAGTTTTAGTCGAGTCAAACGAAAATTGGTTGCTTCAATCAATCTTTTTTCGTGCAAACTTAATCTGGAGAAAAAAAAATGAATAAGTTTTAGTTAAAAATAAAAACTTCAACGCTGTAAAAATCGGTCATAAAAAATGTGGAGTGTAGGTGAAAAAGTTGACTCGAAAATTTTTTTAAAATAGACTTGTCGCGTAGATGTGTTTCTAGCTCGTCAATTTTGGGCCAGTCTCCCCGGTGTGTGAGAAAGCATCAGCAGAGATTCGTCATGGACAACTTTGTATAGGTACACCAGGTGTTGGTTGTGTCAAAAAATGTGGGGTGCTTTTGAAAGGCGCATTATATGCGTGTGTACGAGACAAGTCCCGTCTAAAAATACATCACGGTTCATTAGAGCTCAGATCAAACAGAATTGAGGAAGCATTCACGCGGAGCTCTACACATTGCTCTTTCAAAAGAATTTGCAAAGAGAGAGGAACGACGCTAATTTTTTGTAAAGAGAAAGATCGATCGGGCGTACAGAAATATTTGTAAACTCAAAGGTTATTTCGCTTCGGCGTAAAATTCAAAAATAATAGTCACGAGAAAATTGCTCCACACATTGTAAAATCGTATCAAACTTTAGGAATTTGCGATTTTTTAGATCTTTTCTTGACATATAAAGAATTTGCGATGAAAATTGTCGTATAAAAAAATGGTTCATGATGAATGGTTCATAACGTTTATGCTTCTCAGCATAAATGTCCATCTTGTGTTATTAAGATGAACATATTGTCATGAGCTATTGCTGAAATATAGTATATACTAAAGTCATGATATCTCCGTTGTTCATGAAAAGATCATCGAATGTCTGCTACAAATGTTTAAAAAGTGTTTATGAAAAATTTATAATTTAGAATTTCTTGAGGTAAAAATCATCATTTCAGACAGAGTTTCTTGAAAATTTGCAAGAATCTTCTTTGATATCATGTTGAAGCATATGCTAAATTTTACACAATTTTACCATCTAGTACTCAAGATATTAATTATTGAAAATCATAGGATTTTTAAATCTTTTATCAGAGCTTATATGTTAAAAGTAACTATATTAAAAAAATTAATATCTCGATTACCACATTGTGAAACTTTAAATTAATTGTGACACATTGTGAATCTTTAAATTTTGCACACATATTAATACAATGGCAAAGAAGATCGGTATAAATTTTGAAAAAAGTCAGTCTCAAAAAATTTCAAGTGACGATTTTATATTTACTTAACACGTACAACCAAACTTTTGAACAGATTATTGTTACGCAGCTCCTACACTAATGTTGAAACATGTTAAACATCAGTTTTTATTATCCACGAAAAGTCATTGGACAATGCAAACATTAATGATTTGGGTAGTGGTTTTATTGTTATAAACTTTTACTATAAAGACCTGAATATAATTGTTTTAGTAATTGTTATAATATTTGTTATAAACATTTACGCAATAAACACTTCAATGTAATGCGAAGGAGTAATACCAACCATCGTTTTAATTTTCATAATTACGTAGCAAGTACACGTCACGTTTAATGACCTCGAACATACGTAATACGATGAGGAAGAATTCAAAAAATACTTTTGTAATTGAACAAAACATACCACGACATAAAATTACCACATATATACATGATAATTAAAAATCGATAAGATTTTCAAATCGAAAAACGATCTCATCCAATGACTCGGTTTGACCGGCAAAAAAGCGACAATAATAACGAATGCTCGTATTATCGCGCGACTTTTCAATCAAAAATTTCGATGTACCTGTCAATCAAAGGTGAGACTTTGTACGAGACTTACCGGACACCCTGTACTCCCTCACGCATCAGGATATTCTTATTTCACTCGGTTTTCTTTGTATGGAGATTCGATGCTGCCTACTATCGAATTCCAAGGATTCCAGAGACTGTTCTCTCGCGCCTCTGGCACTCTTGTTCCTTTTTTCCGAGAGAGCATCAGGAGAGAGAGAGAGAAAGATGAATCTCGTGATACTTTCGACCTCGAGGGTCTCCCAGGTTTCCCATTGGCGTAGACCTCAGTCAGCCACGGTTCTCTCTCTCTCTCTCTCTCTCTCTCTCTCTCTCTCTCTCTCTCTTTCTCTCTCACACACACAAATGCACGCACGCTCTCTTGGCTCTCATTCGAAAAAGGATGTGGAAGCCTCGCGAGAGAGATATCGCGTCTCGCGCAACGCAACCCGAAGCCGCGATTGGGAGGAAGAGTTTTCGGCAGGAGCGCAGGATCGAGAGAGAGTCTAGCTCCGGACACAAAGCGCGTTTCATCGCCGGGCACGAGAAATATACGGCGCCTCATCTTCAGCTGCCGCTCCTCGTGTGCTTCTACTTTTGCCAGCTCGCGGCGAGCCAGCATGCAAGTAATTTCAATTTTCTACGATATGTACCCTCCGGGGTGCTCCCTCCCTTCCGCTCCCTCTGCTTCGTCGCCGAGAACTCTCCTCAGCGCGTTTCGTGTTATGTGAATGGATAATAAACGGAAGGGCGAAAAAATTGATGGAAAAAGCCAAACGCTTAAAAATCGGTCGCAAGGTTATTGCTTTGTCACAGTCAAATTCAAAAGTTTTATTTTTTTTTCATGTAATTTTATTTAATTCAAACTTTTATTTAGGATATTGTGGAAAATTGGTATAATTGTTCTTTGATATGATACCCGTGCGTGTATCAAATTTTAAAAGGTTTCATCACGTATATGAATTGAGATATTTATCATTTTGGAAATCACAATTTTCATTGCTCTCGCTCATAAGGGCACGTGTTAAATATATATTGTAATGTTCAATTACAAATATCTTGAATTCCAGATGGTGAAGCCTCTCTAAATTTAGCATAACTCTTTGTATTGCACTTCAGAGAAGCTTCCTTTAGTTTTCGAAAAAAATTGTAAATTTTTTTTTAATTTTCATACATGTGTAGCAAATACAGGTCACCTTGGATGACCTTCAATTTAGAGTATGTTGTTCTCCAAACGATTTGCAACAACTTTTCTTAATAAATTTCAGCTAAAAAATCTCATGGTACGAAAAAAAACTGAGATAGCATTTTTTTAATTGACTGTATCTACATATATAGAACTAAATCGCATTTTTCTGACGTTAAAAATCATTTGCGAGCTTAATTTCATCAAGAAAAGTTATTCCAAATGGATTTAAGGTAGTTTTAAGGTAGTTTCTCACGATTTTGACCTATTATAGAAGTGATTCTATAATCATGCAGTACTACATATTTTTTTAATAAAAATAAAATCTGCATATGTCAACAGTTAAATCCACTCACTCCGAAGAAGCTTTAAAATAGAAAACAGCAGAAATCGAAATGAATCTATTTTACCCTTCAAAAATAATACAATATTTCCAAAATTAAATAAATTAAATTAACTTTTGACCTCTCACTATAAAAAAGCCATCTACAAAAAGTATCGTTACGATTTTAATACACGTGTTGGCGATGGCATTCAAATCGAAGAACAAAGTTCTACCGAATAAGAAACGAGACCCGCGAGCCGAAGAAAAAAAAAAATTCTCTCTACCAGGATTGTTCATGAAAGACGTTTTTTCTCCGGTCGAGTGAGTCCATGCTCGCATAAATGGAAATGCAAAGAGGAGCGCGCGCCAGTTGACGACGAGGGCGATATGTTTCTTTTTTTTTTCGTCTTCCGCTTTGTCTATGACTTTTTGTTCGAGAAAGAGAGAAAGAGAAAGTTGGAGGTCTTTCCGAGACTTATAGATAGGAGGAAGCATATAATAACGTGTGTGTCCGTCAAACTGGCGTGAAACAGGAGTATACAAGGAGGACTTTTGGCACCGATGCCAAATGAAATACGCCAGCAATTTTCTTTGTAGGCACGAGAGTGAAGGAAACGAGAGAAAAGAGCAAGGTACGGATAGAAAAAGGGAAGAAAGAGTAAAAAGGGATTGAGGAGCTAGGAAGTACAGGGGGGAGGGGAGGGGAGGGGAGTTAGAAGAAACGAGAGTAGGCTAGGTGGAGGATCATCCGAAGAGAGTGGACGCTGATGTGAGCCCAGGGCGAAAAACTGGGTCTCTGAAACGAAGCCAGAGACGCCAGGGGCGGAAACGAGATTCGAGATGGTAGTAGAAAAAGAAACGGGAAGAGAGATTGACAGAGATGACGAAAAAAAGGCATCGGGCAGGTCTCGTTTATATTTCACGAAGAGGAAAGAAACGGGCGCCGATATCGTTCAAAGCAGAGCTTATTGTTCCGATTTTTTTGTCGATGTACATCACTTATGTATATTTGAAATATAGAGAAAAGTATGATTCGAAAATGTTGGCCCGAAATTGTTTTGGCGAGAGTTATCATCGTGTATTCCGAATTTACTCGATCTAAAGGCACGGTGTGATGTTTTGACGCCAAGTAATGAAAGATATCGGCGACGTCAAAGCGTCAAGACGATCATGCTTATACAAATGAAATTGAATTTTTTTTTGAATTCACATATCAAGGAGGTTTTAACGAAAGTACAAAAGTTAATTTTAAAATATTAATTCAATTTTTCGATAACTTTTCGTTATTGTTTCCATGGTGATCGGTCGAGGTCGAGGGAAAAACCGAACACGATCATGATTGTTTGGATTTTCGACTGAATTTGGAATCATTACAGGGTTTCGATACCGTTAGCGAAAATAAATGAAGGTTTACATGTGAAAAGTATAGGAAATCGAAATTTATTAAGAACACGATGAAAATTTGAAAGAACGTTCTTTGCCACTAAACAAATTTATATAAATTCAGAAAAAAAAATCGTCTACATTGTT
>JAPYYW010003799.1:0-15946 GCA_030522545.1 Cremastinae sp. A BG-2022a | reverse complement strand
AATTTTATGCAGATGGTAATATTTAAACAAAATTTACAGCCGAAATAAACATTTCTCCCATTTACTTCCATGTATAAGCTTAGTTAAAAAAAATAATAAGTTCTAAAATATGACGTGGTTGATCGACTTCAAATTCGAACGATCTACGTTTTTTACATTTGTGATTCATTTTTTTTTAATTTGAGTTAATGGTAACATTTTCAAAAGTACTACCGAAACCCCTTAAGGGGTTTCACCATGTAGAAATTGAGATATTTAGTGATAAAAACCTCAATTTTCAGTGCTCTCCTATAAATCCTATAAATATCTTCAATTCTATATGGTGAATCTTCTTAAAATTTAGCATAGCTCTTTATTGTACTTCAAAGAAGCTTCTTTTAATTTAAAAAAAATCCTAAGATTATGATTTTCAAAATTTTAATACACACATAACAACGTACACGGAGAGAAAAAGTTCGAGAAAAATTACCATATGCTGTCTCTATGAAGCTTGTGCAAATGACATGTATAGGAAATTTTCTGAAAAATCATCGAAAAATTGCTCTAAAGCGTTAGAAATTTTACCATGGTGAACGGTAGGCAATACAATAACCAGTTGAACATTTGAATTATAAAAAATCTTCAATTACAGAAGATTAATGTTTTGAATTTAAGGTATAGTTCTCCAGCAAATGTTCGTATTTTGTGAATACACCAGAGGGACACCAAAAAGTTATAAAAATCAGTAGTTTATTTTTTTATAAAACGTATGATTATACATAGATGTGTTTTTTTACTTATTTATGATATTTTAAAAGTCTTACGTTGCGGGCAAAGTTGCCAAATATTTGAAGAAACGATGTAGATCTGCGATTTGTAGCTTTAATTTTCACTAATTCTATTTTATTTTATTAGAAAGCTCGGTAACAGGCCCATTTTTTTTAAATTGCATATTTTTTAATGACGAACTAAATGAGAGGTGTTTTTTTATTTAGATCTGCAGTCTTTAACAACACGAAACCCCAAATAATTGTACATAATTACTATCTTGGGCCATGTTTGCGTGTGTTAAAAAGCACATTTTCAATTCAATTTTGCTCGAAAATGACATCGACCACCCTCCTCGATTTTTTTTCTAATAAATTAGGGACTACTCAATTTACTTATATACTCAATATAAAAATTTTCTGCAGACTTTCGTCTGGCTGGAGAATTACCTTAATTTATACTTTTTGAAATTATATCACTATTCTGAACGAATACGAAAGAGGTTTGACACGATGAATTGTCGATTAAGGTAGTTTATCGGTACAGTCAAATCAAAAGTTATTATCTTAATTTATCTCCATGCCATGCAGTTTTTGAGTTTAAGTCAATTAAGTAAAGTTGTTGCTAATTGTTTCAAGAACAACATATTCAAAATTCAAGGTCATCCAAGGTCACCTGTACTTGTTACGTATGTATGAAAATTTTAAAAATCACAATCTTAGGATTTTTAAAAAAAACTAAGGGAAGCTTCTTTGAAGTACAATAAAGAGCTATGCAAAATTTCAAAAAGTTTCACTACCAAGAAGTCAAGATATCAAGAATTGAAGATATCTATTTCTGATTTTTGTCAAATATTTAAAAAATTAGAAGGTGTCACTAATTTTATTTATGATGTTTGATAAATACTAAAAATTCGAGCAAGTTTCACTAAATTTATTTATGATTTTTCATACATATAAAAAAATCGAGAAGGTTTTACTAAATTTATTTATGATTTTTGATAAATTTTAAAAATTTGAGAAGGTGTTTCCCTAAATTTATTCATTTTTAATTGTTTAAACATATTAAAAAGTTGAAAATTGTTTAAATTACAGCTAACAAGAAGAAATTTGACAAAAATATGAAATCAAAATTTCTTCAATTTATTTCGAAAATCTGACATATTAATAAAAGACCAGTGTCTGCAGTTCATCCTCGAAGAAAATTCGTAACGAAGAATGTAACACGAATAAAAATTTCCAAATCTTCGATTAATTTTGAATTCCCATGAAAAAATTGACTTGTAATCTTGTTCGAGGGGGTGAAATAGGATAAGAGGCAATGAAAGGAGTTAATAAAAGGGAGGGAGGGGAGATTGTTCCCGGGAATGCGATAATTCCTCAATAATAAAAGTGCGTGCGGGAACGAGATTGAATAAGGGAGAGAAACGAGCTGAAAATAAATAAATAATTAAAATAAATAAAATAAATAAAATAAATAAAATAAATAAAATAAATAAAATAAATAAAATAAATAAAATAAATAAAATAAATAAATAAAATAAAATAAATAAAGTAAATAAAATAAATAAAATAAAATAAATAAATAAAATAAATAAAATAAATAAAATAAATAAAATAAATTAAATAAATTAAATGAAATAAATAAAATAAATAAATAAAATAAAATAAATAAAATAAATTAAATAAATAAATAAAATAAAATAACTAAATTAATTAATTAAATAAAGAAAAAAGAGAGAGGGAGGGAGAGAGAGAGAGAGAGAGAGAGAGAGAGAGAGAGAGAGAGAGAGAGAGAGAGAGAGAGAGAGAGAGAGAGAGTAACGAGTAACAACTATCGCGGTGGAATTTCACAGGTATATATCGTGGGGGATCAAAACGTGACGGTTGGCGGGATCGAGGGATCTCGCGAGAGGATCCGTCAAGTATTTCTTTCGCGTGTTCGGGGGCCAGCCTCGTTCCAGTATCTCCGCGCGTCCGCGTCTGTTCTCTCCTGCGGTGCATGTCGATCGGAACCGATTGAATTGGAACGACGATGAAACGAGAAGCGGGGAGAGATGTATCGCCCCGCTCGATCGGATTACTCGCTCTTTTGCCAACCGAGAGGTGCCTACAATTACGTAAATTCTTAACAGTCGCCTTTATCCTTCTCTCTCTCTCTCTCTCTCTCTATCATGCTCCGCCCTTATGCGTCGAGACTCATCGTCAATTTATTTTATATTTATAGTTTATTATTTAGTTTTATATAGTGTATTATAAATTTTACATTTATATATGATACTTTGTTGAACTACTTATTTACTTTTATGTTTATTTTGTTCTTTTTGTCTAAGACTATATATTATGGCCAGGGCATAATACATTTTATCGTTCATTCATTCTCCCTTTTTTTTACTCTCTCAACAATATTTTATGGACATTTTCTATTTTATTCTTATGTACTCACCCGGATTTTGTTATGAAATTTCAGCCATATTGCACTCTCTTTATTTTTATTATCATTATTGTATTATTATTATTGTTTATTATTAGTATTGTTTTATTATTTAATTATATTATTGTATTGTTAGGTTACTATTCATTTACATTATTACTTTTTATTATCTTACTTTATCATTAGTATTGTGCTGTTATTATTATTATTATTATAATATTTTTTTATTTAGTAGCCTGTATTATGCAGCATTATATACTTTGTCTACAAAACTATCTAGTCATACAAATACATTCTTTCATATCTATTCATTCATTCATTCATTCAATCATTGATTTATTCATTCATTCATTCGTTTTTCTACTATACTTTATTCTTTAATTGATAGCAAACTTTACATAGAAATAGTGATTTTATTGTTTTACAACTTAAGTTTATTAAGAAAAAGTTGTTATCAATTAATTCAAGAGCAACATACTCAAAAATCAAGGTCATCCAAGGTGACTTGTACTTTCTAAGTGTGTTTGAAAATTAGGAAAAATATTTTTTTAGGATTAAAAAAAAACTATTATAGAAGCTTCTTTGAAGTACTACAAAAAGCTGTACCAAATTTAAAGAAGTTCTACTTCATAGAAAGTCAATATATTTAGAGCTGAAGATTGCGATATTTAACACATGCTCTCTTATAGGAAAATAGAAAAAATGTTGATTCTCAATAATGAATATTTCTAAAATTCTATGCAGAGAAACTTCTTAAAATTTCATACACATATGTACGTACCATAAAAAATAGTATATGCCAAAATTTTAATAAATTCCTAAAAAAATCGGTTTGTGGTTATATACTGAAGATTTTTAAAGCGTTCACCTGTCTAGATACACTCAATTAATTTTTTTTTTAAATTAGTTAAACATTTTTTTCTCGTCTAACTTTGCTATCATTCACGAGAAATAATAATAAAAAAATTGCAAAGCCCGGATGTTCCCATTGAAAAAAAAAATGGTGAAGGAATGCATGTATAATGAAGTAGATTTTTTTTCGAAGGGGTTGGAACTACCGCGCGAGCTTATTGTCCGGATAATGATGGAGTGGAAACTTGACAGGTGAAACCCAATACAGGGGAAGTAGGCGCACCCAAGAATTTTAATATCACGTCGACGCACTTCGAACACAACGAGATCTGTATATACCGTTTTATTTTCGTCAGACACGTCCTATTTCGAATGTCCCGAGGATCGGTAACGTCCAGGCAGCCTGGGACCCGAAAATTCTCACAGGACTATTTTTTTTTCGCGACTCCCTCGTGTCCTCAAAAAATCTTTTTTTTTTTAAGGATCCATCTTTAAAAAATTATTATTTTTTTTTAATTGGTGAGATCGTATTTTTACGAAAAGAGAATTTTTTATAAAGTAAACATAATATGAAACTTAAGAGATAAAAATACATCAATTGAATGTAAATTTTTTATTGTTGAATTTTTTTAAAGTAAACATAAAATGAAATTTATGAGACTAGAATGTAACAATAATTAAATATAAATGTCAGATATAAAGCATGTTGCATTTAGAAATAAATGCGTAAATGTATGGTGAGATATGTTAGATAAGAATTTGGAACATAATAAAATTAGACAAGACATTAAATATATGAAAATGAAATATGTTAGAAAAAAATATCAAACAAAATAACTACTGATAAAACATGTAAGATTAAATTTCTTTATTATTTCCAATATAAAAATGAAATAAAACGTTAGATAAAGAATAAAAGATAAAAATAATTTAAAAAATTTAAAACAATATTTCTAAATATAACATGTTGCATAAGATATTAAATCTGATAGTTAAACAATAACATGTTAGATTAAATATCTTTATAAGAAACATGTTGAATAAACACATTAATCATAAAAATTAAATAAAACATGTCAGATTATATGTACAGCGTGACTGTATAAAGTCAAAAATATTAAAAAATATTTTTAGATAATACACGTTGAACTAAAATGATTAAATTTAAGAAGGACCTAAAATAAATTGCATAAAATTGTGAAACACAAAAATACGATAAAATATGATAGATATAAATATATGAAATTTATGAATCGTTTAAAAAAAAATTTTCAGCCAGATATTGTTGCTATTAAATTTTTTTTTTGCTTTTTCGACATCAAAACATCTTTTCTTCAATTGTACAATTTTTCACACTCTGGATTGACGTTTGTTTCAGACACTCGAGAAACTGGATTCGTAAACGCGATCACAGCCGCCGGAGTCACTTACGTCGTGACCAGGGCCTGCACGATGGGAGACCTCGTCGAGTGTTCCTGTGACAAAGTCACTGCCCGAGGTGACAAAATATCATAAATTTCCATACATTTCAATTTTTTATCATTTTTTATAAATTTTTTAAAACTAATTTTGACATTCAAGATATTTTTTGGAATACTTTTCGCTTGAACAATGTTTGCTTGCAACAATTTATTGATTTGATTTTTAATATCCATTTTGTTTATTTTACGATATACTTTAAAAAATATTTCTTGTTTACACACTGTTTTCTTTTTTTATAAATTATCTTTGTAGAAGCATTGTTTGATTTTGAATTGTTTTCATTGAGCATACTTACAATTTTATTTTTCCATATTTCATTATTTTCTTTTATGAGATAAGATATCCTTTAAGTTTAAAAAAATATTTTTAAATGATTTTATTTACACATACTTATACTTTTTTGATTTTTTAAATAGATATTTTATCTTATTATTTTTTTATTTAATGTTTTGTCTTGCATAAAATTTGTATAGACCATAAGAATGAAAAGGAATCGAGAGCACGTGCTAACGACATGACAGGGAAAAGTGGCCCGATCGAGGGAGACTGGGAATGGGGTGGCTGCGGTGACAATGTTAATTT
This sequence comes from Cremastinae sp. A BG-2022a, assembly GCA_030522545.1. Classification (NCBI taxonomy): domain Eukaryota; kingdom Metazoa; phylum Arthropoda; class Insecta; order Hymenoptera; family Ichneumonidae; species Cremastinae sp. A BG-2022a. Next base: position 9,850 of record JAPYYW010003799.1, on the reverse strand, counting down.
TGGATTCAAGAAGTCACGCGACTTCATGGACGCTCCTTATCGAAAACGTAGCGACATCAAGACTCTCGTTAAGCTTCACAACAACGATGCCGGACGTTTGGTAAATTTACTAATATAACATTCTATCCCAATAACATTGATTTTTTTATTAAATTGTCACTTATTCTTATTTAAAATATTATTCTGATATTTTGACACTTTCAATATTATTCTTATTATGTACTTCATTCATTTGTAATAATATTGATTCCCGAGATTTTCTTTCAATAATTTCATTCCCTATATTTCACGTCGACAACTTCATCCCTAATATTTTAATTCAACAATTTCATCCCCTATATTTTATCTTAACAATTTTATTTCCAATATTTTCTGTTGACAATTTTATGCCCAATATACTATCTCAACAATTTCATTGCCAATATTTTATATCGACAATTTCATCCTCAATATTTATTGTCAAAAATTTCATCCCCAATATTTTATGTCGACAATTTTATCCTCAATATTTTATCTCAACAATGTCATACCCCAATATTTTATATCGACAATTTCATTCTCAATATTTACTGCCAAAAATTTCATCCCCTATATTTTATGTTGACAATCTTATCCTCAATATTTTCTCTTAACAATTTCATCCCTAATATTTTATGTCGACAATTTTATCCTCAATATTTTATCTCAACAATTTCATCCTCAATATTTTATATCGACAATTTCATCCCCAACATTTCATCGCAACAACTTCATCCCTAATATTTTATCTCAAAAATTTCATCCCCTATATTTTTTCTCAACAATTTTATCCCCAACATTTTATGTTGTCAGTTTTTTCCCCAATATTTTATCTCAACAATTTCCTCCCCAATATTTTATCTCAGCAATTTCATCCCTATTATTATATCTCAACAACTTCATCCCCAATATTTAGTGTGAAAAATGTCATCCCTAATATCTTATCTCAACAATTCCATCCCTATTATTTTATCTAAACAATTCCATCCCCAATATTTTATCTCAACAACTTCATCCCAAAAAAATATTTACTGTAAAAAACGTAATCCCTAATATTTTATCCCAACAATTTCATCCCCAATTTTTTAATTGTTCCTTAAATAACATTAATTGCCATTATTACTTTAAAAAATCGCATTCCCAAAGGCAATATTGCAAAAAAAATGTTATCGAAAATTGATATCCCGAAAATGTTGGTGGTCCGTGGCAGGCGGTGAGAAATTTCATGCGAACCGAGTGCAAGTGTCACGGGCTGTCGGGCTCGTGCACGGTGCGGACGTGCTGGCGGAAGATGCCGAATTTTCGGGAAATCGGGGACCACCTGAAGGACTCGTTCGACGGGGCGGCCAAGGTCATACCGAGCAACGACGGTCACAAGTTCATAACCGAGGGCAGGACGATAAAACCCCCGAGCAGGAGCGACCTCGTTTACAGCGAGGACTCGCCCGACTTCTGCAGGACCAACCGGAAGACCGGCTCTCTCGGGACCGAGGGACGACAGTGCAACGCGACCAGCCCCGGCGTCGAGGGTTGCGAGCTTCTCTGCTGCGGACGCGGCTACGACACCAGAATCGTACGCGAAAAGGTCAACTGCCAGTGTCGATTCAAATGGTGCTGCGAAGTCACCTGCAACACCTGTCTCGTCAAAAAAACCGTCAACACTTGTCGATAATACCCCCATTTTTACTTTTTTCCATCAATTTTTTTTTCCTCTTTCACTAAAAAAAACAAAAGATTTTTTCAATAACAGTTTTTTTTACAATATTTCAAAAGAATTTTTTTAAAGAAATGTTTTTTGAAACATTTTCAAATCTTTTTTAAAAACATGTTTAAAAAATACTTCTTAAAGAAATGCTCAAAAAAGGATTTTTAAAAACATGTTTTTATAAACGATTACAAACATTCATTGATAGATTAAAAACATGTGTCAAAACATGTTTTTAACATATTAACATGTTTTTTAAATATTAACATGTTTAAAAACATGTTTTTAACATATTAACATGTTTTTTAAAATATTAACATGTTTAAAAACATGTTTTTAAGAACAGGTTTAAAAATAATTTTTAAAGGATTGTTAAAAACATGTTTTTATAAATTAATTTTTATAACATGTTTGATTAAAACATTCTTTAAAAATAATTTTTAAGGCATGTTCATAGAAAGAGTTTTTAAAAACATGTTTAAACAATGATTTTTATCAAACATTTTTGAAAACATGTTAAAATTTTTTTTATCGGTTTGAAAAAGATTCTTTTTATATAGTCAGGTTTTTAAAAATGTTCAAAATGTTGTTTCGCGCGGCATCGAAATTGTATGAGAAAAATGTCGATTCAAATGTTCCTCCGAAGTCACCCGCAACACCTGTCTCGTCAAAAAAACCGTCAACACTTGTCGATAATACCCCCATTTTTACGTTTTTCATCATTTGTTTTCCTCTTTCACTAAAAAAACAAAAGATTTTTTCAATAACAGTTTTTTTACAATATTTGAAAAGAAATTTTTTTAAGAAATATTTTTTGAAACATTTGAATAATAATATTTTTTAAAAGTCGTTTTTAAAAATAATTATTGAAAAATGATTTTTAAAAACATTTTCAAATATTTTTTAAAACATGTTTAAAAAATAATTTTTGAAGACATGCTCAAAAAATGATTTTTAAAAACATTATTTAAAAATAATTTTTGGAAACATGGTCAAAAGATGTATTTTTAAAAAATGTTTTACAAAGAGTTTTAAAAGCATTTTATTTTTATATTTTTATATTTTAAAGAGATTTTTTAAAATATTTGAAACGATTCTTAAAAATATTTGTAAAAGATTTTTACGATTATTTGAAAAAGATTTTTATCTTCTAGCAATTTTGAAAAAAAAACTAGTTTAAATTGGTTCGACGTTGGAATCGTATATGATTTTTTTTACACTGTTCCATTCTTTCCATTAAAAATTTTCCATTTTTCATTTTTAAATGTCTATTTTAATATACAGCAATTCATTTTCGATACTCCACGTTTAAATTTCTTTTATAAATTTCCCATCCAAAATTTATTATTTTTTATTTCAAATTTTCAATTTTTCACTTTCAAATTTATATCGATAATTTTCCATTTTCAATTATTAACTTTCGGCTACAAAATTTTCATTTAAAACGTGCTTCCATTAAATTATATTTAGTATCGTTCAAGGTAGTCCGAAGACGTTAATATTTTTAATCGTATTCGTGTTATTTAATTAATTCCCAATCACGATTTTATTGTACGAGTTACATACATATTTGAGCTTCATTTTGAATTTCGAGTTAGAGTATAATATCGAAAGTTAAATATTATTTCATCTTTTTTATTACAGCAGTTATTTACATTCCATACCCATGGCAAGGTTGTAGAGAACTTTTATAGAACTTTTTTCATCAAATAACTTAATCTCATAAAATGATTTATTAATATGGTAAGCAAACGAAAACTAAAATAGTTACATATTTTTCCTTTTAAAAATGCGTTTTTGTCGTAATGATATGAAAAAGTGAACATTTGCCAAATTCTTAATCAATTCTCTGCACTTTGGATTACTATCTGTATGGAAAATACCATAAAAATATTCTAAAAGAGAAAAAGAGTTTTTAAAATAATTTTTCGAAGATATGAAGTTTTTAATTCACTCTACACTTTAAATATAAAAAAAAACATAATATTATGTAAGTATAAAACCATTATATCTGTGACGTGATAGAATTACAGACTCGTAACAACTTTGACGTATTTTTGACATTACAATTATTGTACTGAAATACTTAAGTATCGTAATTACACTATTTATAGTCATGCATCTACATTAAATATTATTAATTTTAACACCATACGAATATTTTCATAAAAAATTACACAAATTAATTTCAAAGAATTCTCAATAAAAACGTTTTATTCCAATTTAAAAAAAATGGATAAAAGTCACAAAAAATAGTGACAAAACGCTTTTTTAGGTTCGTCGCCATTTTCCCTACAAATTTTTATTTCCTTTTTTTCATGCAAAGCTTTCCACGTATCTCTTATCTCCAATACCCCATCATGTCGATGGTCAAATTTATAAAATAATTTTTATATAAATTTCATATTAACATAAATTTTTCAATTTTTACATAAAATTATATATTTTTACATATAATTATTGATATTTACATAAAATCGTAATTTTTAAATAAAACATTGTACTCGAATTAATTATAAGTTTGTACATAAGACTGAGAGATTAATCGAGAACGAGGACTATTATTTAATTACTTTCGTAAGCACCGAGACGTGATATTTAGGATTAATTCGATGAGTGTGAATTCTGTATGAACGAGAGATGTTTTTTACGACGTTGAAGCCTGAAATAAAGAAGAAAGAGAGAAACAAATAAATACAAATGTACGAGAAACAAGAAAGAAAAAAAAAAAGAAAAGAGAGATGAAAAATGTCTTTTAATTTAAAAACCTTTTGACACTTCTTTCATTATGACACACGTGTTAAAAAGGCGGTGAAGGAGGAAGGGGGGTGGGGGGCGTTTAAGAGAGAGAGAAAAATCCGTATCGTCCTTCCTTTTTTCGGCGATTGCCCGTCCTGGGTCGAGAAAAGAAAAACGAATAAAATAAATAAAGTAAAATAAAAAGAGTCGGAGGGAGAAAAATTTTCGAAAATTTCTCTCTCGATTATTTTACGACATTGTCAACAAAGATTCTCATCGTCGGGCGCCTAATCTTTTTAGCGTCGATGAAGATTTACGCCGCTGCCAAGGATGAAAGGGTCCGGGACGAGAAAAAAAAAGCGAAGAAGAAGAATAAGACGAAGAGAGAAAGAGAGAGAGAGAGAGAGAGAGAGAAAAGAGAAAAAAATTTTAAGAAGAAAAATAGAAGATGAGATGTAAAATGTAAGGGGTGGGGGGGGAGGATATAAATTTCCCCGAGTGAATATACAATATATAAAATCTCAATGAATGCGTGTATAAAGTTTGAGCACGAGATAATACCTCGCGCGAGCTACAACTCACTCGTGAGGGCCAAAAATAAAATGAAATAAAAAAAGAAAAAAAAACTATATATATATATATATATATGTGAAAGAGGGAGAAAAAAAAGGAAGAGGGAAAAGAAACAAATGGTCGCTGCAGGGAGAGAAAAAAAAATAAATAAAATGAGACGAGATAGACATTGGGTGGTGGAAGGGGGTGGAGGGAGGGGGGGGAGGGGGAGGTTATAAAGAAACTCCTGTCTACATCTCCTATAAAATAGTTTTACGACGAGCGAGGAATTTCGCATGATCATAAAGATCGTGTACGTAAGCGGGCTTTCGTGTTTGTAAGCATCTTCTTTTATTCCCGGTGAAATATACACGTTCCTCTTTCTCCTTTAATTCTCTTATATTCTTACCGAATTCGAGCTCGACTGGAAAATTTCTCCTCGAGAAACGCTTTTCTCAGGGAAATTTCTCTCTCTCTCTCTCTCTCTCTCTCTCTCACTCTCTTGTGGAAAATGTTTTTGTGAGATATTCATTCGGGAAATTTCGTTTTTTTTTTGAGGATTTTTCATGTAGAATTTTGATTCTGTGGAAAATTATTCCTCAGGGAATTTTCTTTTTTGAGATTTTGCGTGGGCGGTTTCCTGGAGGCAAATTTTTTTTTGCGAATGGGTATTTATTTGGGTGGGTAATTGTTTCGAGGAAAATATTTCGAGTGGAAAATTGTTTTGAGGAAAATTCTTCGAGTGGAAAATTGTCGGAGGTGAATTTTCCGAGTAGGAAATTGTTGGAGGAAAACTTTTGAAATAGAATTTCTCGCATGGATGAATTTTCTCGTGATCAATTCTTATCAGAAGAATTTTTAATAACTAATTTTGTTCAAATAAATAATGTTATTTATTGTATATAATTATGTGTGATCAATGTGATTTATAGATTTACGATTATAAAATATTAAATCATTAAAAATCGTGATTAATACGATTTTATTTAAAATCACTTTTATGATGATTTAAAATGAAATAATTATAATTCTGATTTTAAATAAAATTATTTTTAAATGATTAATTGTAATTAATTTTTAATAAATTCGTGATTAAAACGATTTTATTTAAAATCATTTTCATAATGATCTTGAATCAAATAATTATAATTCTGATATTAAATAAAATCCTGCTCCTTAAATGATCGATTTTCCATTAATTTTTAATAAAATCAATTCAGCCAAATATATAAATATAACGATTTTATAAAAAAAACAAATTTTAAATATTAAAACGTCCACAATTATAATTTTATTTTAAAAAAAATATAAAATAATACATTTTAACGTCTGAATTATTTCTATCGCATGAAAATGTAGAGCCAACAAATAAAAAGAAGGGGGAGATTCGAATTTTTTTCGCGTCTCCGCGACGCTTCCGGGGCGCGAATCCTTCCTGGCCAATCGTCGCGGTTGGTATGGGGAGGGGGAGGACGCCTCCGTGGGTTCGCACGAGTGCTCGGAGGGTACAATCCTTTTTTTCCATTTTTTTTCTCTTTTTTTTTTGAGGAAGAGGCTCTCGGGCGAGAGAATCGTGACGAGACTCGAGAGGCCAATTTCTGCGGAGGCCATTTTTTTCGCTCTTATTTATTTTGGAGGATTCGCGGCGATTCTCCGAGGGAATGGAAGGGACGCCGGCGTCGAGGGAGTCTCCTGATTTTTCGGCAGCCCCAAATTATTGGACCACCCAGTCGAGGAGGCTCCGTTTTTTTTCTCCAGATCTCTCTCGCGGCCTTCTCCCCCCGACACCCTCCAGGGCTAATCTCGACTCGAAGTGGGGCTAATTGCGGAACTTCTCGTCTGGCACTGCCCCGAATTTTCGCCCCTCCCTCCCGAGCCACCGACTCGCCATTTTCGAAGTGTCCTGAATTAACGCCGCGATTTTTGTTCCGACGATAAAAATAACACTTTTATGCAATTTGGAATTATTTTTGAAAAACAACATTTTTTCTTCTCACAGAAAAGATTCAGGGATTAATAATATTATTTCAGGAATGATTTTTAGAATTAAAAATTATATTTAAAAAATGAATAATAAGATAATAAAACTGTGATGCAATTTGAAATTATATTTGAAAAAATGGGGATAACTTTAGGGGTTGATGATATATAGTTTCAGGGATTACTAACATTGTAATGTAATTTGGAATTATATCTGAAAAAAAAAAGATTTTTTCTCTTAAGGATAATTTTAAAGGTTGATAATATACTTGCAGGGATGATTTTTCCTATATTAAAAAAGACATGAGACCTCTAATTGATTCATTTTTAACTTTTTTTTAAACTTTTAACATAACTTTTGGCTAATCTCTAGTCATTAAAAAAAAAATTCAACGATCTTGATGTTTGAATCATTCATTTTTCGTCTTCCAAACATTTTCAGGAATTATAATGAAGTCGATATCGTAAGATGTGTCGAGTACTCTCATCGCCAGGTAGTTCGTCACCGAAAAAAATTTCGTAGAAATAATTCAACAATAAGTTCAATTGAGAGTCAGTTCCATTTATTTTCAATTATATCAAAAGTGAATACTTTAGTGTTTCTAATTTATAATACCGTTTCAAAATATTTTTAAAAATGTCAGTGCGGATGTATCCTATATTAAAAAAGAGATGAAACTAATCAATTAATCGGAATAGAGTGCATTATGCGAATAAGTTGCATGAAGAATGTGCCTAGAAGAACAGCAAAATACTAATTCAAACATGTCAAAAAAGCAGCCACGTAGAGCAGTCGCCTTGTCGCTCGAAAAATAAAAAATTAGAATGAAAAAAATAAATAAAAAGATAATAACCCTATAATGCATTTGAAATTATTTTTGAAAAAAAAAACATTTTATGGAATTATTTTTGAAAAATTGTTTTACTTTTTATAGAAGAAAATTTGTAGTGCCTTTTTCGCCGTTTTGAGCTCAAAAATTGAATTTTCTTGGAACCTCTTCGACTAAAAAAAAAATTCATAACATCAAATTTCATCAAACTTTCATAAAATTTTTAAGCCCATACCGAATATGGTATTAAAATAACTTACTCATATTTCAAAAAAAAGTTCACAGTCATAGAGCGAAAAATTTTTAAAAAAATACAAATAAAATGGATTTTTTAAGAATACATATACATATAAGACTGGAAAAATATAAGGATGGAAAAAAATTCTCCTCAATCACAGAGAGCAAAAAAAGATGAAAATAATAGAAAAAAAAATCGGAAATATTTTTTTTGGACGCCAAGTTATTTGAATTGAGATGGAATTTAGTATAATTAAAAATGCTAAATAATACATTACGAAAAATATTTAGAATGATAAAAAAATCAGCAAAATAATCTTATGTAAAAAAAAATATACATATTTGAACACAGTTTAAATGTGCGCAAGCAAGTACCTATCATTTCCGTACGGGCAGAGAAAGAAAGAGAGAAAGAAAAGGATCCGAAAAGAAGCCTGGACGAAGATAAAAAACGGAAAGGCACGCTAAGTGTCACTAAACGCGTGTCTAATTAGCGAGCAATTTACGAGACAACGCTTATTTCAAAGTTACACTCTCGTTTTGACGAAAAATCCGTTCGGGAATTTTCATCGGTCGCCCTTCTTCCTTCCCCTTCCCCCGTCTTCATAAAAAAAAATATCCAGTAAATTCCCGTTCGATATAAATTCACGGCGAGAGAGGGTCGATAAATATTCATAGGAGTTTCGGGGCGACGAGCCTGGAAAATGGCTGCGCCGAATAATATCCGGACGAACACCTATCTAATTAAGATTGAAACATTCGCGAGCCCGCTCAGCGATAAAGTTGGAAACGTTACGGCCGACGCGGTTTGTCCGGGCTTATGGGATCGTTTAATTAATATTGGCGTATACCTCCGGGGGGGTTGAGAGAGAGAGTTGGCTCATCAGCACGAAATAACGCGCCGAGAGGGACGACGATGACGAACAGCGACCACCTCTCACGATTCCAATCTCCCGGAACGCCAATCGCTGATCCTCCCTCTCTCGCTTCATTTTTTCGTCTCTCTTTTTTTTCTCTTTTTGCCTTTATTCATTCAGTTCTCTCATCCTTTATAATTTTGATTTTCAGTTACTTTTGGAGGCAGGTGAGGAAATCCGTTGCAGAATTCCTTGAAAGTTTTCATATAAATTTTCTTTAAGGTAGTTCTATAGTTTTATCGATTATTTAGGATTTTGTTGAAAATTGGTACAGTCATTTTTTGATATGTTGCGCATATGCGTACCAAATTTTAAGAGGTTTCACCACGTAGAAATTGAGATATTTATTGTTTAAAATCCCTATTTTCAGTGCTCTCCCATAAGAGCCCGTGTTAAATATTGCTATTTTCAATCCTAAATATCTTGAAATCTAGATGATAAAGTTCTTAAAATTTTGTACAGCTCTTTATTGTACTTCCAAGAAGCTTCTTTTAATTTGTTGAAAAAATTCTAAGATTATGATTGTTTAAATTTTCATACAGACGTATGAAATTTTGCACACACGTTAAAGAGGTTGTAACTTTGGAGTAGTCAATATAACAATTATTTGAAAATTAAAATTATAAAAAAATTTCAATTTGAAGAAGGCTTTATTTTATTTACTTTTTCATACGAGATTCACTTCTATTAAGGTAGTTCTATCAAAAAATCGTTTTCTTAGGATTTAGTTAAAAATTTGCCAGAACCTTCTTTGATACGATATGCAATTGTATATTAAATTTTAAGAGGTTTCACTACGTAGAACTCGAAATATTTATTGTCAAAAATCACTATTTTCTGCAGTCTCCCATAAGAGCACGTGTTAAATATTG
>JAPYYW010003798.1:0-21843 GCA_030522545.1 Cremastinae sp. A BG-2022a | reverse complement strand
AAATTTCCTGTAGATTACAAAAATGTTATTTGTACGGGGCGCAAACCAAGAATTCATATTGAAAAAATTCAAAAAACTAATCCAAATGTTAGTTTTTTGGCTCATTCAATATAAATTGTTGGATTTCGCCACGAATAATAATCATTTTCGTTATCTACGGGAAATTTCCGATCGCATAGGCTTTTAAAATCGAAAAAAAATTCAAAAAATTTGGTGAGTCAAACTGGGTCTTGTAAACCCATGAAAATTTCAATTTGTGATATCTTTCCTTTGCACTTGACGAAATTAACTTTATTAAGAGTGATTTTTGAAGATTTTTGAGAAAAAAAGCGAATGACGTAGGTATTATGTTAATACATCAATTATTCAAAAAATTATCACGTCTTGAAGATTTTCGAAAAAATCGAAAGGGATACCCCTACGTCCACTCTTTCCTTTTTGACAGTTTTGAATCGATATTTTGCTGTTCTTTTATGCGCATATACATATATACTTTATTTAACTTCGCATAATGCGCTCTACTCCGATTAATCGAATAGAAGCCTCATGTCTTTTTCAATATAGGAAATATAGATATAGGATAACAGATTGGAAGAATTAATTTAAAGTTTTTTCATATGAAAATTTTTATTTTCATTATAAAATTGTCAGAATTTCTCCAATGAAAATAAAAATTTGTTAAAAATTTGAGTTATTTTGTTGATCTCTGCAAACATGGAGCACAATTTTAACAAAACAAATAGTTTTCACGATCCTGCAGTGGCTTGATTTCTATATCTACTTGTTTCTAATTTCACAAAATTTAATGCATTAATTGAATTATTTTTTGTTTGCTGTATAGAAAACTTTATACGAAAAATTACTGTTTTTTCGTACTAAGGTAATGGATTGGAAAAATTTGAAGATTGTTCGTTCAAATCATAGCGAAATATTATAATTATAAAAAATGATCAAAGTTGCCATATTTTTAGCATTAAAAAATCCTATAAGCATTTCCAAACTGTTTCTGCGATACTATATGTATTCAATATAATAATTTTTCGTATAAAATTCTCTGCTTGTATGCATCAAAATAGTTCGACTGCTCAACAAATGTTCGTTTTCAGTGTTTATCCCAAAAATTCTCAAAAAATTTGAGCATCATTCGATCATACAAAATAATATTAATTATAAAATTAAATTTTTTCTAGTTACAATTATAGTACAATAATGAAATATATAGTAATATTTTTTGTATTCATTATACATATTCGCACTGAATTTAATCACGGTGGCATAGATTTTACTATATAGAGCAACAACTATATATGTATGTACTGTTTATATATACACATGTTATAGATGATTAAAGTTTCATTTATATTTATTTATAAATGAAATGCCTTGAATACATATGGGAAAAAATGAAATGTGTGACAATCGGGTTCGAAAAAAGAGTTGATGGACGTGTTTGACGGAGTGAAAATGTCATTTTGTTCTAATCGAGTGAAACGCACGTAAGAAAAGAAAAGAAAAACGTATCAAAGGAATCGAGAGCGAACGAAAAAAATCCATTCGACGGGAAATTGATTTTTGCGAGCTAATAGACTTTTCTCCCCCTTGGAATGTCTTTTGAAGTAATTGGACGAATCTCGGTGTCGGTAGTGTCGCGATATGCGTCCTTGATCGTATATATGTATGAGTGCCGGAAGTGCTTGTCGGAGCGTCGAAAAAAGAGGGAGAGAGAGAGAGAGAACAAAATCGGGCGTTGGGAAAATTTGCAAACCGGAACTGCAGGTGCTGTCTAAAAGTCATACAACTTTCTCTCTCTCTTTTGTCGTTGCACCCACACGTCTGTACAGAGCGGTAGAGGCACGGACGGAAGGAAGGAGAAGATTGAGCGGAAGTAAACAAAAAAGGGAGTTAAAGGGGAAGTTTCGGTCAGGAAACAAAAAAGTACGGAGCAAATCCTCCCACGCGATCTCTCTCCACCTCGCCCCGTGCTCCGAGGCGTTGCCGCGTTTATATCTCTGTATAAACGAATCGGTATACGTATCCCTCGGCTTGCCCGGTCGGGGCGAGCTTCGTCAATTATCCGAGATTATGAGAAAGTCCTGCGATATAAAGTTTTTTTCCAGCTACTCGTCTAACCGCCGATGTGGACAAACAGGTACTTTGCCTCTGCTCGCCCTTCCACCTTCCATCCTTATGTACCTCGCTGTAGAAATTTATACGTTACCACTCAAAGTAGCCATAGCGATCTATCGTTCGGTATATGCTGCTCTTGGGAACGCTGGCACACACGGACGAGTATCGATCACTCTCCGTCCTACTCTCGCAGTAAAGCTACATCGTGGTACCTCGCGTCCACCTACGTCAACTGTTTTTTTTCACCATTTTTTTGCACAGTAACGAATTCTTGCCGAAAGAATTATTAAGAAGTATAGTTACACTTTTTTTTATACCCCCTACATTATCGTTATTTTTCATAGTTTAAAGAATTTTGTCTCGCGGAATTATTTACCAATAGCTGGTGTTGGGGAAAAAATTCTCCAAAAACTGCATTGCATTTTATCTACGCTCTGCAATGCACAGTGTCTGTGATATTATTCAAACAATTTGATGTACAGGAGTATTTTATTATACACTCTTTTCTCACGTCGTATTATATCAATATTTTTCTTAATTAGTCAAAGAATATTCACTTCGTGAAATATTTATTCATTATTGACGAGTGCAGATATAATTTGCGATATAATTATTTGTGTATACACGCACTGTATATTACTATTCATTTTTCATCGTTCGAGAAATTTGATCGACAAATTATTCCATAATTGATTTCCAATTTGTTCTCAATTCTTGCCAAGAGAACTCTTCAAAACTAATTGCAATTTTCATTATCATTTTCTTACATGTATAATTAAAGAATCACGGGTCACTATTAATACTAAATCACTCTTAATGCTAGTTTCATGCATTAAAAAGTAATTTATGGAAAATTCACTTTGTCTGAGTCACCTCCTGGCGCCAAAAATAGTTTAAATTAAAAAATTTCTTGCGTTCACATATCTATTTTCTTAAAAAGATTGCCATCAATAACGTCTTTCTTAAAAAAAATATAAAATTTTGAAAAATGTAACTGATATCATTTTGTTCTTAAAATTTGCACAAAATATTATCTAATATGGATTTAAATACTTCCAATACTTTTTTCAAAAGATATATATAAGATAATTTTTTTCAGAAGAATTTTTTAAAGTTACCTTTCTTGATAAACGGTATAAACGTTCTTAAGCACTGGTCTAAAAAGCTAAAAAAAATTGAAAATGTTTCACTTTTTGGTAATTGAAGGTCAGTGTTAAAAATTGCAACTTTAATATATTACGGGGAGCTACAAAAAATTGTGAGGTTCAATAATAAATATCTCGATTTTCACGTAGTGAAGCTTCTCTAAATTTAATACAATCTTGAGTGTGATGCTAAAGAGCGTTTATGCAAATTTTTATGAAATTATCGTCAAATTCGTTTCGTGCAAGAGAACGACTTTAAACTATAGTTTCATTATCAATAATTGTTACACGCGTTGCGAAAAATTAAAGTAAAAAACTTCAATATAAACTTTTGAATGGTACGATATATACGGGTCATTCGACAAATTTTCCCCATAACTGTGGGTTCTTTAATAAAATGTGTCTGCATGCGGATACATGTGTGTAGAATGCAAGGGGCTTTGCCTCGTATAATACGAGCATAATAAGCGTGTCAGCAGCAGAGAAGCAAGGTAAACACCGAGGAACCAGAGAAGGAGATTTAAAGAATAATATATATATAATAAAACAAAAGTAAAAATGTCACGCTCTTTCACAGATTTACAAAAAATTGTATACATTTGAGAAATAAATCTTCTTCCTCATTTTCATGTGTACAGAGGGTAAAGCAATGAAACAATTATGCACTTATTACGTACGTCACTTTGACGTTTTTGTCAATAATCAACCTGCACTCTTTCTCCTTCACATTAGCAAACAAAATACGTTTCCGTGAATCACGTATAGACTTTATTTCAGTATATACAGATAGATATCGATATAATACAGAAAAGGTTCACCGAGTCGGTCCAAATTATACACGCGATTGGACCGTGCTCTCTCTCTCTCTCTATCTTTCTCTTTTCCTTCGAAGGCAGCTTTAATTAGCCGAGGGATTTCGTTAAACTTGTCTCTCCGTTTCTTTCCCCTCTTTATTTCTCGCTTTTTTGCTCCCTCGCCTCTTCTTTTTCTCTTGCCCATTTCTCCTTTCCCTTTTCGCTCGCTCAAGGCTCTTCACGCTAGGGACAACCGCGTCGATGAACGAAATTTAGCCCGTGGCAGAAACGTCGAAGACCAACTCGCCGACAGAATTCTCTCTCTCTCTCTGCCCTCGCGGATTTGGCTCCGATCCATGTATACATACCTCGCTTTATGTACACACGTTTATGTATTAAATGCACTCGCACACGTGCACGGAATACGTACTATCCCAGCCAGCGCTGAAAATCGCCTCCATATATTATATACGCACATATATATACGTATATTTAGTTAAAGGTCTTATGTACGGAACATGTCCTGCGCCATGTACTCACATCGGATATTCCGTGTAAACTTCGCCGATCATTATTCAAATTAATCTTTCATTTCGCGCAAAAATCATTTTCTCCCTGTACGATTGTTCCTAACGAGCACTGCCGTTCCAGCCTTTCGACCTAATTTTTTTTTCCCTCTCAACCTCTCTCGAGTTCTCCGGCCAAAAAAACTCCCCGCTCGCACATATATGTATATACCCCGAAGAGGTTCCTCGTCGTCCGCGGGCGAGCTTACCCCGATGCGAATAATTCCCCCAAAAACCGTGAATTCTCAAAACAAAATAATGTTCTTAATTCGAAAATATACTATATATTTTTTAAAAAGTATCGCCTCTCCGTGCTCCATTTCGTCGCATATACACATACATATTTCTGTATACATATTTTTATTCTCGAAAATCCGCTCGAGTCCTCTCTCCCTCGAACCTTCACCCGAAAGTCAAGTGCGAAAAAATCACACACTCACGCGATCCTCGGACATTCCCCGCTCGGAGCTATTCGGCGAGTGCCCCGCGCGTCCGTGTACGTCCCAAAAAATCTCTCTCGCGAAAAAAAAAGAGAGCGAGCGAAAAAAAGGGAACTTCCATCCTGAAGGATTTTCTCACCGTTAGCTAAAAGGTATATTATATATATATATATCGGTTCGCGAGTGCGCGTGGGTATACGCGCGGGGATCGGAGAAAAAGAGAGTGCGTATACCGGCTCGCTCGTCGTTTTTCTGTTATCCGTGGAACGGCCTCTGTATGCGTACGGCTTTGGGTTGAGGCTCTACATATATTTAACCTACAACGTGCGCTTACGTACACATATACACAAACACATATATATATATACACGCAGATACGGCCATTTGGTCGGTAGGAATCGCGAGGGGGAGCGGCGGGAGAAAACGCCAAGGGAGGACGTTAGTGCTTCCACGCGCACGGATCTTCTATTTCTATATAAACACGCGCTCGTAAATATATCTATATGTACGTATACATAGGTATGCATATATAGAGAGAGAATTGCGTACATAACAGAGAGAGAGAGAGAGAGAGATAGAGAGAGGGAGAGAGAGAAATGAAGCCGCGATGGAAGGACGCGACACGGTGCGGGTTTCACAGGGGTGGGATGATGGTCCGGAGGGTTGAAACGACGAGATGGCCAGAGGGAGCAAGTTAGACGCAGCAGCAACCCCGGCAAGCTCGCCGTATACATATATAAGCGTATCATTTACTATATGGAGCGTATATATAGAGTGGATATACATAGTGGATGCGAGATATAAAGTGCGAGAGTGAGAGAGAGCGAGAGAATGGAAGGGAAGGGTGGGAGGGAGGGGGTCGGTGGGGGAGGCAGTTTGGCGCGAGGGAGGCGAAACGAGCATAGCTCGAGGGGGAGGCTGCTTTGGTCGAAGGAGATTGGAATGGGGTGAGTTAGGTCGCGAAGGGACGCGGCCAGCTAAATAACGGTCTGCCCTATCTGCGTCCTTGCAAGCCCCACACCCTCTCTCCTTTCTTGCTGCCTAGCGAGTTTCCATGCTCCTTCTCCTCCTCATCCTGCTTCGCCGACGCTCACGCTACGCTCTCGCTTCCTCCTTGCCTCGCGTTCCTCGCTCAACATTTCCGTCTGACCCTCTATGCTGCAAATTCGCCTCTCTCTCTCTCTCTCTCTCGCTCATCTCGCTGCTTCTGCAAGGCCCTAATTCTCACGGTCCCTTCGCCACGTCGAGGTGATTTCCTCCGGCAACGCAAACTCCGCGAGCGCCTTCGCGAGAAGCCCACGTGTGTCCTCTCTTGCAAACCCCGTGCACGTTGCCTCTTCTCGCCAATTTCGGGGCTCCGAGCCCTCTCCACCCACTCGGCCACCGCCGCACCCGCTTCCCTCGCCCTCGAGCGCCCTTCTCGTCCTCCAGGGGCCATCGCGACGCCCGAGCCGACTCTCTCGCACCGGTCTCGCGCCCGAGCTTCTTTCGCTCCGGGCTCAAATAAGCTGCGTAAACGCGCACCGTATATACGCGAGAGGGAAGAACCGTCCTGATGTTTTTTTTCCCTTCGCGTTTTCTTTTTTTGCTCTCGCTCGATCCCTCGCTCGCATCTCGACACGCCATCATTCTCTCGATTTCTCACCGTGCACGATTTTTTGCCTCCTCCAGCTCTCCAACTTCCGGTACAGAGTTATACTCATCGACGTGATCGATAAATAAATGCTTTTTTTTCCAATATTGCACAAACTAAGAAAAAAGTATGATAATAAATCTTATCTTTATGAAAGAATACTATACAATTATTATAAAACTATAAATGTATTTACATCTTATCTCAAATATATTTAATTTAAGTACGAAAATTTATTTTTCAAATAATTATAGTACAATATTGTTATATTTTATGATAAGTCTACTATATTTACTGTAATTCCTCAATACACATTTTTTGTACTTTAATCCACTGAGAAATATTTCAAGAGAATTCAGAAGCAATTTTATCGCTCCGCTATCGAAATATTTTACTGATATATAAAAAAAGAGTTGATAATATGTATTACAGTTAGTTTAAAAATTATAAACAAACAAGTGGTGATTTAACTTCATACACCTTAAAATAAAATAATTTATGTAAAAGAAAAAAATTTATAACCATATATTTTCAAAGGGAAAACATTTCTAAAATAAGTTAAATATGATTTCGATTGAAATAACAAAACTACATTCACTTAAAGTGTATTTCGATAAGTGTACGAATTAAAAATTGTAAAAAGCTCGTTTTGCAAGGAGTAACTCATCGATATGAATTATCAAGACTGTACGTGCAAGAGTTTGTTCTAAAAAGGAGTCTGTATAAAATTAAATTTTAATTAATTATATAATAAGATTTGCCTCAATGATTGAAGTATTTTATAATTATTTATAGTTGTATAGTATATTACAGATACATATGTTCGAAATAAATTAGACACATGGGAATATCGTATATACCAAAATAAATACACTATGAAATAACATATAGCTCAAAATAATATGGCAAATTCTTGACAACAGACTTGACAATTCATCTTGATCTATTGTATATACAGATCGTTGAAAATAAGTTTCTATTTTAAAGTGACTTTCGATGGTACGAGACTGATGCAGATGAATTAGGGAGGAGTGTCGAAAGCATGAAAAATGGTCGAACCAATAAGATTGACAAAGTCTAGAATAACTAAAATTTAAGTACACCGGAAAGATATGTCTGGGAATATAAGTTGATTATTTAAAAGATCGTGCATATGAGAAGATGAGCCATCAGAAAATACAGAATATAATCTGTATAAAGAGAGCAGAGGGGGCGAGTGAGGGAGACACGGGGAGATGAAAAAAGACAGAGGCTGAAAGGATTTGGAGGAAAGTAGCGGGCTTTGGCAGTCGAGCCACGAAACACACGTACGATGATAGAAGCTCGCTCGAGCGATCCGCATATCTCGGTGAGTCACGCGCACAGCGGCCGCCGCGAATCTTTCCCCGTCCGTTCTCCCAGCGTCGGCTTTTCCCTCTCGTTCGGTGTATATCCGCGTACAGGCGCGTACATCGCAACAATGCTACCATTTGCAGTTGTTGCTCGCCGTCGGACGCCCGTATTCGTATCTTGTCCGTTGGCCCGCGCGCCGCGCGGTGTCTCTTGTATACACACGCGTATCATCCCCCGGAGCGCTTCCCGGGACTGTTTTACCGACGGGTGACCCATAAATGCGGTCGAGCGACTTTCCTCTCTGCTCCGAGCCTCTTTCCCTCCGCTCTGCGCCTTCCAACGGCCTATTTCCCTCTTTCTCTTTCTATCTCTCGCTCCGCATTACGGAAGCGAACTTTTCAAGTTCCCGCGACACTGACCCACTTTGTGCGCCCCTCCCTCCCTCCCTCCCTTCCTCTCCCTTCCTTCCTTCCCTCCCTCCCTCCTCTCTCTTTTCCTGCTGCCGATTCTCCCCTTCCCTCCCTCTCCCCGTCTCTCTCACTCTCTCCCTCGCTCGTTCTGCTCCCTCTTGCACACTCCTCACTTTTCTCCTCATCCTCTTTCCTCCCTACCTCCCTCCCTCCCTCTGCCCTTCGTTCTTCACCGCTATCGTACAGTGCCAGAGTAGTTACGTAGCCCGAGAGCTCTCGCTATGTATGAATGCCCGCCATGAAAACGCTCTCACTTTCCTCGGCTACGTTATATCAACTCTTCTGTATAAACTTTATACACGTATACCTTTTCGATGGATTCCTGCATTTATATATATATATATGTGTGTGTATGTATATACGCGCGTATAGACGCATTTAGCGGCTTCCCTCGGTGCATTGCACTCTCTTTACTCGTCCGTTATTCTTCCTCTCTCTTCCCCCCACCCCCCTCTCACCACCTCCTCTTTTTCGCTCCTTCGACATTATTCCTACAAGTCCTTTTCTTCAACTCTTTTTTTTCTAAGCCCCCCCCTCCCTCTCTCTCTCTCTCTCTCTCTTTCTACCTCTCTATCGTTATTGACTCTTACTCAACTCCAGCCTCAAAAGACATCGAGGAACACGATGCGACGATCATTTCGCTTCAGCCTTGGCAATACGCTCTCTCTCACTCTTCTCTTTCCATTCTTTCGGGGCTCTCGCGTTCGTGTGTGCGCGAAAACAAGATGCTCGGCTCGTCTGACCAACGAGAATACGATCGCTTGCTCTCTCTCTCTCTTTCTCTCTCTGTTTTTCTGACTTTCGACCGGAAGCTGTCGGTAACGAAATTTTCTTTCTCCCGCTCTCTCTCTCTCTCTCTTTTCTCTTGCTATTCTTTCGTTTCATCAAGTTTGCACCCAACAATGAACGCACGGAGCCTGCGCCAACTTTTGTACGCGAATATATATGGACGAAAGAGCCAAAGCCCTGGTCGTTTTTAAAGTGGAACTAACCATCGAGACTTCACCCCGCGCTCTGTGAATGTGCGTTCACCATGGCATTTAAATTTCAGGGGTTTGTTCCCAATGCGAACGAAAAAACGGGGTCGTTTTTAAAGAGAACACACGCGGATATGTCGATACGAATCTTCGTCCCTCACGTCTATTCTTCTCTCTTTAAGAACGTCTCTCGAGACGAGTTCAAGATTTTTTAATGATTTTTTAAAGAGGGCTACTTATTGCAATTAGGGTATATTAAAATAATATCTTCATCTTTTACATAGTTAGTGAGTTTGTATTTCATTAAAGATTAGAGGCAAAAATTTTTATACTTATTTGTAGAATGTAAATTTAATAATTGAGTACTTGAGTTTTTTGGAATCATTAGATGAATCCCAGATAAATATATTTATCTTTAAAATTGAAATTTTTAACAGACATTCTCAAGTTGGTGATATCTTAAGTGCTATTAGATAAAAATCATAAATACTTTTTGTAGAGTTGATGAATGTAAACAACAAGAAAATTGTGCATAGGTCATTCACCATTCGAATGAGAAATTATGCTCAACATATTGGTTTTATCGAATCAATAAAATAATTGAAAATTAGTTAAATGGTCAATTAGTCAAAATCGATAAAATAAATAGAGAGGTGTTAAAAATGTAAATTATGGAGATAATTATGAAAAAGAATGCTATTAAAATTTTTTAAAACATGTTAATCTTACAGAGCTGACGATAAAGTCAATTGACCAACGTTCGACAAAATATTTACCTTTTGATATCTTATTTCCTATATGAATTTTTTTCGTACTGTTTTTAATTATTAAAAATATTTAAGAATTAATAATAATTGAACACAATTATCAATTAACTATTAGGTTGCAGCATAAACCCTTTAAGGGATTTGTTTGTATCCTTTGTTTCATCGATCGAAATGGTACTATAATTGTCAATGTCGAAGTTTTTCAAACAAGAATAACCTCACGGAGAGATACAATCATGATAGATTTTATCATAAAGTGACAACTATACTAATTATCTTAGAATCCAATATTTTTAGAGCAGAATGTAAATAAAGTATGTTTCGTTCTATAAACATCATACTATATATTTTTATCATCAAATTATTTTTAGTTGAAACGTTTGCTGAACGAATTGAACTGTTATTGAGGTGGTCATGTTAATAATATGACTGATGAATTTACTTTATTTTAGAAAAAATGTCTGAAATTCGATATTATTCGATAGAATTCATTTTTAATAGTAAAATGTTTTTAACAATAATTGAATAAAATTCATAGAATAATCTTTTAGTAAAAGAGTAAAAAGTGTTGTTTAATTTCATTCCATAAGTTAGTTTAATTGTATTCTCATGGCTCCCTATATGAATTATTAGTATATAGTTTATGCGAAATTCAAATAAAACCTATCTCACGTGTGTGCAATCGTCAATCAAAGATCTACTTCGATTATTTATTTATTTATTATTTATTTATTTATTATTTCCAATTAAATACTGACAATTTCTTTTTTAATCGATTAGTTGCATTGATTCAATACATATATTATCAATTACTTCACCGCAAACACTACTGAAGAAGAAACACACTTTGAATTGAATTTCTCAAAGAATAAGTGGCGAAAGTAGATAAAAACTGAACATTTATTTTTTCACCGTTCAGCTTTATTGATTCAACAGCATAAAATATATTAATATCCGGTTTTCGTCCGATACGGCCTACACAGCGGCAGAGCTACCTTGATTTATGCCGCAATTGACGAAAAGATGATTCAGGCCGCTAATTGCAACGATTGTAAGCCGGCAATAGCGCGGACGAGCGAGCTCGATTTTTTTTTATCGTCGAGGCAGCGCGAGGAGCGTGGAAGAGTCGGGAGGAGGATGCCTCGCGGAGTGTGTATGATTCCGTCGACGTATCTCGATATGCCGGCTGATATGTCGGGCGAGCGGGTGCGGCTCGCAACGGCAAGCTGTGCAACAAGGACAAAAAGCCAGGAGAGAAATAAAGAGAGAGAGAGAGAGAGAGAGAAGGAGAAAGAAAGGAAGAGAGAGGCAAGAGGAAAAAAATGCCAGTTAAGAGTAACAGGCCCTCGTGAGACGGGGCAGAAGGCAAGCGGACGATCCGCAGGCGAGCAGAAAGCGAGGGAAAAAGAGAGACGGAGAGAAAAGACGAAGTTATCGAGGGAGGCATGGGTTACACGTCGCGAGAGAAAGAGCCAGCCGGAGCGAGACAATGAAAGAGAGAGAGAGTGAGAGAGTGAGAGCGCCGAGCATCAAGAGAGTGAAAGAGAGAGAGAGAGAGAGTTGGGTCGGCCATCAGCCATCCTGTCATAGACAGGATGTGAGGGTCCGCGAGCCCGGACCGCTGCGCGCCGCGTGTTATGTACGCCCGCGAACCGCGCGCGCGGTTCTCCGCTGCTCTCTCCTCGCGGTTCTCGCCGTTCCCTCACTCTTCCTTTCTTTCCTTTTTTTACCCTCCCTCCGTCTCCTTCTCCGTCTCGTTCTCTCTCTTATCTACCGCGCAAACGTCGTCTTCGTCCTTATAGTCCCGGGTCCGTTGCGTTTCGCCGGAATTACGCCTCTTCATGTATCGCTTCACGCACGTGTCTGTGTACGTCTCACTCGCTCTCTCTCTCTCTCTCTCTCTCTCTCTTTAATTCTCTCTTTTTCTCTCGCAAGCGCTCCGCTGCGCCCGCCGCTCGCGCTCCGCTTATTCGCATCGATGTGTGTGCGTCGGCTCTCTCGCGATCGTTGCCTGCGGTATGTACGCGTGAGGGAGTCCGATAAGTTCCGGGGCCTCGAGAATCCGTGGGAGCTCGACGGGCTTTATTAGCGAACCGACGCTCCTGCTCTTTTTCATTTTATTTCGTTTACTCTGTCCACCGCTGTCTTATACTCCGCTCGCTTATATTGATCGAAAATACCCGCTCCTGATGCGATATAGTTCTATAGAATAATTTCATCCAAGGTTTCATTGCAATTTTGCATTAGGATATTTATATTGGTGAAAAACAAAACATTTTTTCTACCTCAGATTTGAAGTTGTCATTTTCAACATTATACCTTGACTTCAAAGTATCTTAGAGTACAAATAAAGTACAAATAAAAGTATAGCATCACTGTACGCAGTCGCTGATGGCGAAAGATGTGGTTGACTCAAGAAAATTAAATTTTTTGTTTCACATAATAAAGTATATTTGATACAACCAATTTGATTGAACCATATTATAATATGGCTCAATCAAATGTCTATTCTTAGAAACACGCAGTACACTTGAAACACCCAAAAAATTGAATAAAAAATATACTCACACAATATTTGATTACTGAATAGGATTATAATATATGGTTCAATCAAATTGTACACTCGAAACACCCAAAAAATCAAGTTAAAAATATACTCATACAATATTTGAATATCGAACAGACTATGTATTTAGTTTAATTCATTACGATATAGTTTTGTATCGAAGATTATTATGCAGTGCTGCAAAAACAAAAATATATCCATGCAGATCAATTTTATAAAAAATATGCTTACGTTTTGCAAATTTACCTGTAATTCGTTCATTAAAGTAAACAGTCAATTACTGTAAATTGAATGAACTATATCTATTATATTCAACTAATCTTTTTTTAGTTTTAAATCTTATTTTATATAAAATAACTACACTGATTAATATACAACTAATCATAAATATTTTCAAATCCTGCAATATATGTGCATCTTAATAATTGTTTCCCTAAAAGAAATTTCGATACATTGTAAATGAGTACAATTTTTTTTATTTTTTACTCATTGTTGTGCTGAAGTGTTTTGAACACTCTTATCATAAATTCATATTATTTAAAATGAAAATTTCAATTATATTTATACATATCCATCATTATATTGAAGAGCCCTATTAGGTGGTATATAATTAGATTGTTATGTATATAGTTAGTATGTCTACTATCTATAGTATTTATTATTTCATTATATACATACAGTACATAACTATGTATGATAGGAAGTATTTATTTCGAATTTTCATATATTGAATATATTTTACGTATCTTAATATTCCTTTATGCACCTCGTTTTTAATTATTGTGCATTTTTCGTCTCTAAAGTAATAAAGCAACAATGCGAACTATTGCGGAAAGGAGCATTTTATTGGCAAAATCGAGACTGGCATGGTTTCACATAATTCGCGCGTGGCTTCGTCCAAAGAAAAGAGGAGAGAGAAGGAGAGAGAGAGAATTTTCGTACGATAAATATCGTACAAACACGATCGTTCGGGTTCACGCGCTCGTGTTACCGGGAAACGCGGGAATAGAGGGTCTGGGTCTATACGTGGAAAATATTTAACGCTCGCCTATTTGGCTGAAATATAGAGGAGAGACGCGGAGTGGAAAGATGGAAGGAGTCGAGAGATAGAGAGGAGATACGGCCAAGGGGGGAGGGAGGGAGGGAGAGAAAAAGTAAATCCGTATTTAACGGAACACGGGCGATGGCGGAGTGCGCGAGCTGAGCGGGAGAGAAAGAGAGAGAGAGAGAGAGAGAGAGAGCGAGGAGTAAGAAATCCTGGGCGGTAATATGTCGAAGGAATAAGGCCCAGGTAGACGCGGGGAACCCCGCCGACCGCGGACCTCGATAGTTTCAGTCAGAGTTGTATATCCTTTGGCAATATATATTTATATATATATATAGATATATGTATTTATATATATATATGTGCACACGGCGAGGCTCTCTATCGCGGTAAAACCGCGGGCGTTCCTCATTTCTCCGGAACACTCCGGCAGAGCTTAAATCTTCACTCTTATATACCGGCGTTGCGAGCGTTTTATTCGAAAGACTCTCGATTCTCGTCCCTCATCGTCCCGATTATATACAAACTCTCTCTCTCGCTTCTTTTGCCGCTCCGAAATGTGTACTGCGTTCAATTTTTGTTCTCCTCCCCTTCCGCTCTCAGAAGGATTTTCGTCCTTCGCGAAATTGACGTTCCGGGCGAGAAGAGCGCGCAATCTAGAATCGGAGCTAACGCTACTCGGGTACGCTCGCGTTTTTTTTTTCTCCCGATTCCGTGGCAATCGATATACCAAACTATCTCTGTATTCAACACGCACTGGACGAGAAGCCCTCGGCTGCGTGCGTTCGTTTTCTTCGCGCGCATGCACGGTCACGCGCTTCGAAAACTTATTCGTGCGAGCGCGGACGCACACACGCCCAACCGCGAACGTGGCGAGACGAAGCGCGACGTGTACGCTCAGAGAAAACGTGTCTCAACGACGGAATTCTTCTTCTTCTTCTTTTTTTTCCTTCCACTCTACATTCGCCGATAGGAAGGTGTCTCGGACGTCCGCGAGATTTCGAACTCCCCTCCGTTTATTTGTCGCTGTTCTCGAAAGAGAGACAGAGAGAGAGAGAGACAGAGAGAGAGGAATATTTACTCACGTTCTTCCTAACAGAGCCATGGTGCAAGATTATAATAAATCTAAAGACACGGTAGTGTCTTGGCGCCATGTAATTTAATAAATATGAGAAATTTGCACGGAGAAAATTTTTTTGTTGAAATTGACAAGCATATAATAATTGGATTCTTATCATTTATTTCAATAAATATAGAAAATTGAAATAAATATAAGTTACTTTAATATGACAAAATAAATCATTAAAATAATTAAACTACGATCGTAGTAAGGGTATTGTAAACTACGTAAACTATCGTAAACTACGTAGTAAGGGTATTAATACAAAATAAGGTTTTGTGAATATATAAGTAAAAAAATGAATTTATCCATGCCCTGGAATATCCATGAGATAATTTTTAACAAAATCCGAGTATATAATATCTTATTTTATCAGATTTAAGCACAAAAGATTGATATAAGAAAAAGTT
Source organism: Cremastinae sp. A BG-2022a (assembly GCA_030522545.1). Classification (NCBI taxonomy): domain Eukaryota; kingdom Metazoa; phylum Arthropoda; class Insecta; order Hymenoptera; family Ichneumonidae; species Cremastinae sp. A BG-2022a. Next base: position 6,451 of record JAPYYW010003798.1, on the reverse strand, counting down.
GATATTTTACGAATTTGTGCTGAAACTATTCTATTTCGGGTAGGGTGTGTCCCAAGTCTATTCAATCGAAAAAAAAAATATTTCGGCATCTAAAAGTAAGCTATTTTTTAAATATCAAAACTATACTATAAGATAATACATTAACCATCATAAAATGTTTTACACTATTTTATTATTGAAGACATGATAAAGTTTTACAAAATCTTATAATTATTAAAGGATACATGAAAATGTGACAGAGTTTGTATTTATAAATAAATATTACATTTTTTTACAGTGCTAAGTAACAATTTTTTTCACTGTCATATAATAAAAATTCTGAATTAAACTTCCATTTTTTGGTAATCGTTAAATTATACACATATTTATAATATTGCTACACAAAATCACCGAATTCCATTTTCTGAAGTATATAAAAACTACTTTCGAACGCTGATTTTTTGGTGATTTTAGTCATGACCATGGCCTTTTGGGGTTTGTCTATAGTAATTTCACAAATCGTAATGTGAAAAATTTCACGAATGATTTTATTGATTTTTTTGATAACTGTCGTATTTTGTGGGATAATTTTGGTCATAATTTTGGAAGTTACTTTGGTCGTTTTGGTGATTTTTTATTTACACACTTATATTGATGGCAGCACGAAGGATACTTCATGATCTACTCCTCTGATTACAATAGTTTTAATTTTATTTGGTGTACAATGTACTTTCCTCTGCATGTCTACACACCTGCAATTCAAAAAAAAATATGAATCATTTTTCTCATATCATTTATAAATAGTATAATTTTCTCACATTATTAGAACTTACGTTTGCGTTATTATTCGATTATTATTATCACAACTATAACAACCGCACATTCTCTTCTGTCTATTGTACACTCTTGATGCTGCGCAATCTATTTATAAAAAATCAAATATAATATGTTAATCACATTGATTGAAAATTATATTTAAGTATCGAATATTCATTATGATGACACGTACAGATTGTTATCATATCTTTCTTAATGCTTCGTGACAGATGAAAAGCACAGCGAGCATGCTCATCAAAAGTGTGAATTTCATGATGTTTTTTCAATATTTTCGCTAGAACGACTGGTCTACGGAACCTTGCTTCCGACTATACTGTAGCATATAGGTGGGCATTTTATATAGCGTAAATAGTCTCATTAGTATGAAATTATTTTTTTCAACGTGCTTATCGTATTCAAATATCTCCGAAATTTTGGCTCATTAATAATTTTGAATTTTTGTGTTCAGTATTGCATTGTTATTACTGTCACATTATTATACTTAATTCATTTAATAAAATATAAACATAATATGTAATTTTGATCAACCTCCACTCAATTTGTCATTTTTCCTTAACCTAGGTAAAATCGAAATTTTCATTGACCTCAAAACATGAAAATATCGAAGCACGCAACACAATATAGTTAATAACATGACTGGAGGCTCATTGTTAAATGTTTTCCATAGCACACCCACAATGAAACAGTACGAAATCGATCGCCATAATTCCCAAAAATAAACTGAACTCTAAAATCCGTTCACCTCCGAGCAATTTGTCATTTTCTCCGAGGTCCAATCGAAATTTTCATCTACATGTAACATATGGAAATGTCGAAGTTCAGAACACAATTCAGTGAATATCACTGGAGGCTCATTGTTAAATTTTGTCCACCACTCCTGCAAAAAATCTGCAATTAAGTACAAATAACTGAATTCTAAAATTCATCCGCATCCCTGCAATTTGTAAAATGTATCCCTCAGCATACATAAAATCGAAATTTTCATCGACCGAGTCAGACAGAGAGAGAGAGAGAGAGAGGGGGGGGGGTAAAAACACGAAGAGAGGAGGGAAGTGTTTCGGGACTCTGGAAATATCGAAGTCCAGGAAGCGAACGGGTATTCGTGTGCTCTGCTGAAATAAATATAAACACATACACGTATACAGAGGATATACATACGGAAGGAGGGGGAGGGGGAGGAGGAGGAAGAGGAGGAGGGAAGGCGAGGTTTGGCTGGCTTTTGTGAGAAACGCGCTGCTGTCGCGGCCGGGATCGGCGAGCCCGCTGGGTGCACTCGCGTTGCCGCTGCACACGGTGCATGCACAACGAGAAAGAGCTCTCTCGACGCTAAGAGGCATTGGTGGCGAGGGGCAGGCGAGCGAACGAGCGAGGGGAGGAAAAGGGCGAAGAGAAGAGCCAGAGCGGCAGCTGGTCCCTCCAGTATATGCGTGCGCGACACTTCCACTCAATTCGCGAGACCCGCATCGTTCCGTGCACGCTCCTGTGTCCTCGCACTTCCCCGCGCTCTCTCTCTCTCTCTCTTTCTCTCTCTCCCTAACCATCTCCGTTCTTATTCTCCGCCGTATATATAGCCGAAGCGATCGCTGATCGCTCGTTATACCGTGGAATATTACGGAGAGGGGAACCGAGAGTGTCGAGAACTCTCTCGTCGATATTCGTGTTAATGCCCGTACGAAAGTGTTAATACGCATACACGGCGCGACAGACGGGTGTGCGTGCGAACGGTGTGCATGACGTTTTGTGCGATGCACCCGCGAGAAACCTCCGAAGTATAGATTTAATGCATATATATATATGTCTCTCTCTCTCTCTCTCTCTCTATATCTATCTATCTTTATCTCCATCTCGCTCTCGCTCCCGGTCCTCGGTCACCAACGACATAATAGACAGTTGTACACGCGCGTACATCTGCCTGGGAAATTCTTTTCATCCGACTCGCTTTATATCGAGTTAAAGGGATCCGATTCTTTCGTTCAGGGCTCGGGCTTGTCCCTTATATTTCGCGGATTCTCCATCCGCGACGATACGACGCCCTTCGTTTCTCCCGCTTGTAGCTCTTTAATTTTTTACTCGGCGGTTCTCGCGAGGCAGGATTCAACTGGCTAGCGTTTTTATTCGCTCTTTATGAATTTATGATTAGGTAAACGTCCCAATAGTTGAACAGCTAAGGGTTTTCTCACTTTATCTTTATTTTAAAAATATTAAAACGAAAATATCTTCTTCTAATTCACATCTAATTATTGACTGATATATATTTTAACAATTAAAAATTCGTTTTATGTATATTAATTTTAAATAATATTTCTAGTAAATAAATATTTGAACGTTTTAATATGTATCACTATAGTTGGAGAGAAAATCGACCCTGTCTCTAGGGTTGCGCAAGTTTTTTCTAATAAATTAACGTTATTAAAGATACACTTCTTCGTATAGGAAAAATAATCCATACGACGCGATTGATAAAAAAATAATTAAAAAATTAAAAATAATATGGCGAAAATTGTCCAACTATTGGGACTTTTAACTTACGGTAGTTGATAAACTTTAGGAGATACTATACTATACTATACTATATCGGTGTTGGAATTAATTCCGAGCGTTTTATGCGTTTTTGTGAAAGCAACGCTAAGCGATTTAATTTCAATACTCAATGCTTATTGCTCAAATATCGAGTCGATTTTCGATAAAATTTTTTCATTGTCAAGGTCAACGTATTCGAGTACGCCGGGGACTGCTCATTATTAGTCTTTTACTCATTTATTCTCACAAAGTTAATTTTAATTAACTAACATAAGGTTTTACGTCTCATAAAGCAAATTTGAGTGATTTCTGGCGAATCTTTTTTCGAATGTTTCTTTTTTTTTCGTCTGTAACTTAATCTAGTATTTTCGATACAAATTTTTCTTACTGTCAGAGTTATAATGTATTCAGAAATATCGAAAATATTTCAGTTTGTCCCTTCATAACGCGGTAGCTCGATCCGTGACGCCATTTTATTTTTTATTCATTCGTTAATTTTTTTTTCTCGGCTTACATCAAGTTCCAGCCAACTGGCATTTAAGTTTTTTGTTTTACAAAAGTGTCCATTGAAGAATGCAAATCTTTTTGCGATTCAACCTTCCTTCTTGTTTGTTTTTTTCCTTCCGTAACTCGATCGAGTATTTTCGACGATTTTCGATAGAATTTTTTCACCGTCGGAGCCAACGGACGTATCCGGGAATGTCGAGGATCGCTGAAAATAACATATTTTTTTTCTTCGAGGAACCGTTGAAAATTTCGTATCGTCGTGAACGGTGACTAATCGTCGGCTGGGTTGAGGGAAAAAGGCGGAGAAAGAAGAAGAAGAAACAGCGAAGAGCGAGATGGAGAGGAAGATGAAGAGATGGCGAGCCACGCGGTGAGCGAGGAATCCTCACGCTTTCGCGATTCCATCCGGCCGTGCCGCGATGACGGGTAAAATAATGTTACGGCGACGCGCGAATGAGAAGTCGCGAGGGGGCCCCGAGAGTCTCTCCGAGCCTCTAAAATTTCAATATATCTCCCATTTTGAAGGAAAAGAGCACGTGTAAATCGCTCCGCGCCGTTTTTTTTTCTCCCCGCGGCTGTTTTTTTCCTCATAATAATTCCTCGCGAAACTTCCACGCGCGGTGTCCGAACTCCCGTTTTTTAATCGAGCAGAGATCACGACCAGGATTGCGCAACCGCGGCAAAAGTGTTTATTCGCTCTCAGTTTTCGAAGATACGAGAAGGAAAAAATTCATCGAGCGTCGAAGCAAAAAAGGCGGTCGGCTAAAAAAAGGAACAAAAAGGGCGCGGGGAAATCGATCGCTGCTGCGGCGGACGAGAGGGAAGAAGCGGCGGGCCCGATCGATCAATTTCTTTGTCGCCGGATCTCTTCTCCCGGACGATAACCGAATTCCCAGGCGTTCGCGCGCAGGATTAAAAAAGGGAGAAGAAACGATATCAGAGTATACGAGAGAGAAAGTGCGGGAGGTCCGCCGGGAGGAACGCATCTTTCGGACAAAAAGTAACACGGGAGGCCGGCTATTCTCATAATAGAGAACGTGTACGAAGCACGAGAGAGGAAAAGAGAGAGAGAGAGAGAGAATCGAAGAGTATAGAATGACGGAGGAATATGAGAGCGCGCGTTGGGATATGAAGTGTATATACAGCAATAGCCGAAGGGGCGAACGCGGGGGAGGTGGAACCCGCTCGTCGAGGGAACGTTCGAGGCATCCTCTTTAGAAGACCCTTAACCCTGCGGGTGACGAGCTCTCGGATACCGTCCGTCCGTCTGTCCGTCCATCCGCTTGTTCATCGGTCCGTCTCTTCGCTCGCAGACACACGAGCAGCCTGGGACACGCACACGCCAGTCCCGACGTGAGCCAAGCAGGAGCGCATCGGGCACAAAAGGGTTCATGCCGAGCCGCGGAGTCCGCACCTCTCGCGAGACTCGTCGATCGAGCCAAGGGGGAACAAAAAGACCGAAAATCCAAAGATTCTATTTTATTTTATTTATACTTATTTATAAATGTAAATATATTAAAATTATAAAAATATCTTAAAACGAAATTTTTCGTGATAAATTTTAAACAATTTATACTTATTTTAACATGGGCTCTTATGATAATGCGATTTTCAACAATTAATATCTCGATTACTAGATGGTAAAGCTTTATATTTGACATATACATTTCAACAAGACATCAAAGTAGATTTGTGCAAATTTTCAAGAATTCTATCTTAAAAGATTTTCACGCGACTCCTACCTTAAGAGATAATTATATATACTGAGAAAAAAGAAAAGATAATAATAAATATTTAATTAATACGTATTTATTTCGTTCGATACCGACATACTCATCTATTTTTGTGACCAAATTATATGTATGGTTCACTGAAAGAAAAGCATACTATATATATTATATAAATAGATATAGTTATTATGCTGACTGTTGTAGAACTAAAAATATTATTTCAAATATAATTCGTCGTTCTCTATCTAAAAACATATTACATCCCGAAATAGTCATAGTATCGTTGCCACTTTATCGTAAAATCTATACAGTCGTGATTTCTCTCAATGTTTGCACAACCTATAAATAATACATGATTCAATCAATTTTAATTGTATGTATACATTTTGATGTTTGCGGAATACCATGAATTTGTCAAATAACCACATGAAAATAAAGTGAATTAAATATTTAGCTCAGCAAACAAATATTTTATGAGTATACCTTCGACCAAATTTGTCCCTGATAAAATGGAGTTTTTTTTCATGATAAATTGGTGAAATTTGTAGACTTCCAATTTTTGCCATAACCTTATACATTATTGCTGTTACTTTTAATATTAATAGACAAGTTGAGCCTACTTTCCACGACAATTTTGATATTCGGTATTGTTTCAACAATATGAAAAAATTTTGAAATTTCTAACTTATCTATATTAAAAAAGACATGAGGCCTCTAATCGATTCATCGGAATAGAGCGTGTATTATGCGAATCACATTGACTTTTGGCTCATCTCTAATCATTAGAAAAAAATTTGACGTGCGCTGCTTTGGAAATAATGACCTTGAAGTTAAAATAAGTTATAATAATTATTAATTTCATTTTGCAACAATTTTCT
>JAPYYW010003797.1:0-19513 GCA_030522545.1 Cremastinae sp. A BG-2022a | reverse complement strand
TAATAAACTTAATCTCGAAAATCACTGTGAACGTCAGAAAAACGTCATCAAAACGGGAGAAACTTTTGGTTTTGACTGTCACAGACCAACCACCTTAACTCGAAATTTTGACGGTGTACGGACAAAATGGGCCCCAGATTCGGAATCAGCGCGCCAAAATACATAAAGATATGGGGTTCTGGTCAAAAGTACGGACCACTTTTTTTTTTGTGTGCCAGTGTTATTATTACGGACTTTTCGCAGGTACATGGAGACCATGGTCCACCTGTTCAAAGGCAATGTCGGCTCGGGTATTTTCGCTCTCGGCGATGCCTTCAAAAATGCCGGATTGCTGCTGGCACCGCCACTTACAATTCTGCTAGGCGTCATTTGTGTTCATGCTCAACATATTCTCGTACGTGTACAAATTATTACGCGAGATACGTTGATATTCGGCAAGAAATATGGGACCGACTCACGTTTATTTTTTTAGATAAACTGCAACGAGGAGGTTTGCCGGCGAATGGGCACGACGAAGGACGCGCGACCGGGCTTCGCGGGGACCGTTGAGATGTGCTTCGAAACGGGACCTCTCGCGCTCCGCAGATATTCCAGTCTGATCAGGTAAGTTGGCCAATTTAACTCGCTGCGCTCACACGATTGTTTGAAAAAGAAAAAAAGAACAAATTGGACGCGTTCGATCCCAGTCGCGAAGAGAACACGACACGACCGTTACCAAAATCGTAAAGATGAAATAAATTAGTACTAACGCTGGCCGTCAATTGCGTTTATCGCGCGAGGACGCCACCTTCCTGTATATACTTCAGCCAATGGGCGCAATGATAATCAACGCGGGAATATTCGAGAATTTCATGAAGCATTTGCGTGACGTTCCTTATTGAGCCCGATGCTTTTGTTATAAACGTTCAGATAAAAAGGCTGATCGCAATTGGCTAAATTGACGTGACTCGCGGACAGAATCTATCAAGCGAAGATTGAAACATTGTATCCCGTTTGATGCTGACTTTTTTTTCAAGCTCGAACGAAAAAGCGAGCAGTGTGTGTTATTCTTAGAACACTGCGAGCGAGAAAAAAGCGAATAGATACGTGCACACGTGGCTATCGTTTTAAACGTAAATGGATATTGCTCAAAGGGAACTCGAAAAAATATTCCGACAATTTGCCCGAACGAATTATTGAGCGCGTTTGCATTTCAGAAAATTGGTTAACATATTTTTGTGTGCCACGCAATTGGGATTTTGCTGCGTCTATTTCGTATTCATTTCTACAAATATGAAGCAGGTGAGTCGAAAATCTCATTTTTGCCTGTCATATATTTGTGTTCCGGAGATCAAATATGAAGATAAAAACGATTTTTGGCAATCTACAGGTTTTGGACGGATATGGTTTCAAGATGAATGTTCATCTTCACATGATTGTCGTATTGATACCAATACTGCTGAGTACATGGATACGAAATCTCAAGTACCTTGTGCCAGTATCTTCGATAGCAAATTTTCTAGTCATCGCCGGCTACATATTGTCGATATACCTGATGGGACACGATTTGCCATCGATAAAAGAACGTAAATGGGTGGCGGATTGGCAAGCCATACCCCTGTTTTTCGGAACGGTTATCTATTCCTTCGAAGGGATCACTCTGGTGAGTAACAATCGTTCGATTAGCACTGCTAAATTTATTTGATAAATTGTTTTGTGATTGAATCGTTGGTTCAAGGCTTTCATATAAAATTTACAACGAATAGTATGATGACTCGTCTGATACGAGTTAATTTTTTTTTCTTTCTTTGTATTAAGTAAGTGACGAAAAAGAAAAATTATAAATTGGTGAATAAGCAAGAAACAACAACGAAAACAAAAACAATGTGATAGGTGCTGCCACTAAAAAATGAAATGAAATCCCCGGAGAAATTCAACAAACCTCTGGGAGTACTTAATGTTGGCATGGTCATTGTAGGCTCGATGTTCGTATTAATGGGCTTTCTGTCATACTTAAAGTACGGCGAAAATGTAGCCGGTTCCGTCACGCTCAATCTTGACTCCCCTGACGTTTATCCAACCTGGTGAGTAATGCTCCTGCGAGTGTCAACTTCCGCTGCTTGCAACTTTTTACAATTTCTTCTCTTCTTAATAATATCAAATATCAAATCTTAATCGACTTTACATGTATCATTTTTTTTAGGCTGCCTCAGTGCATACAAATAGCAATTTCGCTGAGTATCTTACTGACGTACGCATTGCAATTTTACGTACCGATCGCCATAACTTGGCCATCCTTGGTCGACCATTTCGGGCCATTTCGATGGCCAGTAGTCTCCGAAATCTGCTATCGATCGGCAGTGTGCCTATTGACGTGTGAGTCGAACGATCCACGTGAAAAATTCGTGTCGCTTAGATTCGACCTCGGTCATTGATTTTATTCTCTTTTTCACAGTTATCCTTGCCGAAGCGATTCCTCAACTCGGGCTGTTCATATCGCTCGTCGGTGCCGTGAGTAGCACGGCATTGGCACTGATTTTTCCACCGATAATGGAGATGGTTATTTGCTCGCAGCAAGCAAACGCGAGCCTCGCGACGCTGATCAAAGATTTGACAATATTGCTAATCGGACTTCTGGGCTGCGTTACGGGAACTTATCAGAGTATCGCCTCGATCATCGAAGCATTCAGCGCGCAATGAGGTTCGTCCGTATCGGTTGACCGCGTATCTTCATCTTTTTTTTTTCATATTTCTCCCTTTATCTCGAACTTGACGCACTCTCTCTGTTTTTTTCTTCACAGATTCATTTCGATTACCGAACATTAGAATCAGAGACAAAAGTCGATGCTTAGCGATTGAAAGAAACGAAACAAAATGATTTAAAAAAAAAAAAGATGAGTCGAGATCGAATTAGAAGGCTTTTTCATCGGCCTGAACAAAAGGCTCGACTTGAGCAGTTATAGACTAGTGTGCAATTCTTGCAAAAGGCAAGTAATCGTTGTTATTATTATTATTATTAATATTATTATAATATTATTAATATTTTTGCTCAGTAAGGATAGATGAGAGTAGAGATAAAAATAATTGTATAAGATTGTTGTAAATAGAGTGCAAATCAAATATCTTCTCGCTATAATTTCGTAGAAGTGAATAAGGAGTATGTATATTGTTAAAGAAAAGTTGCATGTACGCCTACAGTTGAGAAAAAAAGGTCTCGGGACGAGATCTTTCCATCCCCGTGTACGTAACTAACAGTGGATGAAAGCAATGAAAATACGCAAATATTTAACACGACGTCTATCAAGAAAATTGGCATGTGAAATAAACGAGAGAAAGAGAGAATATAATAATGGACCAATAGGGGGTTTTCTCGTTCGAGTACACTCTGCTCAACTAGTGCCAACTACCTCACAATGTCTTTTAGCCATCGTCGTCTCGATATCGAATCTCGACGATGGATCGTCGCACGAATTGCTATATTCTGCGACTATTTTTTTAAGACTCATCTCGCGAATTAGATTTAATACTGAACACCTTATGTAACTCTGTAGAGAAATAACAAATTGAAATAAACTCTACACTCCTTAAAAGCTAAAATTCCGCATAGTTGACGATCTTGCCGCTTGTCCTCTCAATTTTCTTTTCCGGGACGCTTGAGACAGTCGATCAACGCGGCGATAATGGTAAATATAAATATATATTTCTCTTTTTATAAAAGCTTTTAAAAAAATCGAAGACGTAGTACACAAAATATATAAGTTGAGCCCGCAGTAGATGTAAGACATTTAAAAAAAAAAGAGGTCTTTATGGGTGTTGAAATTGCAGAATTCGTGGTCGGATCGCTTCAGTATTCCAGGGAGGCGTGGGGCGAGGTCGGAGATTCGAGGGCGACCTCCTCGTAGTCGCGCTCGAGTGCTGCGAGATCCTCGCGAGCCTCGGAGAATTCTCCCTCTTCCATCCCTTCGCCGACGTACCAGTGGATGAATGCCCTCTTGGAGAACATCAGGTCGAACTTGTGATTCAGTTTGGCCCAGGCCTCCTCGATCGCGGTCGTGTTCGAGAGCATGGAAACAGCGCGTTGCACCTTTATTCAAAATGGATTTTTTAAAACAGGAGAAACGAACGGAATAAATTTTGTTTTATTTCACATTTTTAGTTATATCGGGAGGAAAGAGTGCGAGCTCCACCTTGGCTAAATCTCCGCCCGGGACGACGGTCGGTGGTTGGTAATTGATGCCAACTTTGAAGCCAGTTGGACACCAGTCGACGAAGCGGATGGAACTCTTGGCCTTCATCGTCGCGATCGCCGCGTTGACGTCCTTCGGGACGACGTCGCCTCGGTACAGGAGGCAACAAGCCATGTACTTGCCCTCTCGTGGATCGCACTTGACCATCTGATTGGCAGCCTCGAAGCACTCGGACGTGATCTCCGCGACGGACATTCCCTCGTGGAAAGCCTTGTCAGCCGAGACGACCGGGGCGTACGTCGCGAGAGGAAAGTGTATTCGAGGGTAGGGAACGAGGTTCGTCTGGAATTCAGTCAGGTCGACGTTCAGGGCGCCGTCGAATCTCAGCGACGCCGTTATCGAGGAAACGACCTGACTTATCAGTCTGTTCAGATTCGCGTAAGAGGGACGCTCGATGCCCAACTTCCGGCGACAAATGTCGTAAATCGCCTCGTTATCCACCATGAAAGCACAGTCGGAATGGCTTATCGTCGTGTGAGTCGTCAGAATCGCGTTGTAAGGCTCGACCACGGCTGTCGAGACCTGCAACCGAGCATTCGCTCATAAACATCTTTCAAATCGTTTCAAATTTAAGACGTTTCAAGAAAAGTAAATAAACTTTTGATCGTTCATCCTCGAAGGTACAATTACTCAAATTTTGACATTCATTCAGAAGAGAATGTGCAGAGATTATAAAAATTGAGACCTGGGGCGCTGGATAGACGGCGAACTCGAGTTTGCTCTTCTTCCCGTAGTCGTCTGACAGTTTCTGCATGAGAAGGGACGTGAAACCCGACCCGGTGCCACCGCCAAACGAATGGAAAACAAAGAAGCCTTGGAGTCCGGTGCAGAGATCGGTAAGACGTCGAATGCGATCCATAACGGAGTCTATAACTTCGCGACCGATCGAGTAGTGACCCCGGGCATAATTGTTTGCCGCGTCTTCCTTTCCGGTTATCAGCTGTTCCGGATGATAGAGACGCTTGTAAACACCGGCTCTGACCTCGTCTGAAATATTTATTCGAGTCGAATAATAATAGTTTGCTATTTTTTGAGAAAAACGACTCACCGACTACGGTCGGTTCGAGGTCGACCATCACAGCTCGAGGAACCATTTTTCCAGAGCACGTCTCGTTGAAAAATGTATTGAAGCAATCGTTCGTTCCGCACGTTTTGTCGGACGGCATAGTTCCGTCCGGCTGGATTCCGTGCTCGAGACAGTAAAGTTCCCAGCAAGAATTTCCCATTTGGACGCCAGCCTGACCCACGTGCACCGATATACACTCACGCTAAAAAATTTCCTTGTTACTTTTTCCGATCACCCTCGCTCTTTTTAGAAACTCACCATTTTTAATATTTTTTTTTCTATCTCAAAAAGTTGATATACCACGTAAAAATAATTTATCAAAATTTTCAGGGCTCGACCGAGATAAAAATTGATAGAAAAAAAAACCAGTGAATTTTGGGGACGAGCCTCGTCCACTCGGATGTCAAAAAATGATCTGAAGTATTTAATCCGTTGCTGTGATATTTTGGGGGAGCATTTTTTTGTTTTTTTTTCCTCAGGCATTTGTCGTTTACGAGAAATAATTGATAGGTGGCAATGACTCGAGGTAATTTTTCGTAAAATGAGATTTTTATTAATTTTTCAACATCACTTACAAGTTTAAAAACTCTCAGATATTATTTACAATTTTTACATAATTTTAACTCAAAAAATCGGACGTGTACGTTCTATTGCTTAAAAAGACAGAAAATTTCAGTGTTGCTCCGAGTACCGGCTCAATGACGAGTCTATCCTCCGAAACTTCTCCTCGTTCGGGAACACGCGAAAAGGCTGAAATCGAAAAAAAAAATTAGATATTTGACTAAAATTGAAATCTTATCGATATTTTCTGCTTACTCACCGGGCTTTGTCGAGGAAGATTTGGAAAGCAACGTGACTCGAGTTTTTTTCATAGTACCCATTTGCAGGCAACCCATCTTCATAAGAAGCTGCGAAAAAATGTTTTTTTTTTCAGGGAAAGAATAATACGAAAAAAAGTTACTTAAAAGCAAGAACTCACCTCGACAAGTTCTTTGGTATGAAAAGGTTGAATAGCGGGTGCAAATTTTTCCTGAACCTTTGTCAAATAAACACCGGGATGTGCGAGACAGTATGCCAAAACTGCACCTAGCATTCGATCAAGAACTCGTCGGTTCAGAGCTCCGTCGATTCGTATCCAAGGTCTCACGACCACCTTGATCTCCTCCGCAGTACTAAAATCGAACAAGAAATTTATTGAAACTCTTCAGCAGAAAATTTAGAATGCTCGCTGAAATAAAAAAATATCGTACTCGAGATCCAACTGTTTGGCTGCTCGGTAAATATCTTTCGTCGGTAGCAAGCAAGTGCGACTCTTCTGCATTTTTCCCTGATTCGATTTTCCAACTTCCGACACATCTGGACTCTGTTCGTTCTTTTTTGGCTCGCAGATCTCATCTTCTTCCATGACATCCGTGATTTCATGACTGCAAAAAAACATTCCTGAATGTCGAGTCCAGAAAATTACAAAAATCTATCGACTTGGTCAATCTCAAAAAAGAAAAAATGACAAACCTCTCGACACTGTCGTTTATCTCTGTCTTCTCATTCGACTCTGCCTCATTTTTTGTTTCATCGTTCTCCTTTTCCTTCTCCTCGCCTTTCTCGTCACTGACAACGTACAAGCTCCCCGGCGTCACGGTCTGAAGACTCTCTTTCTGTAATCGCATTATTTTGTAGGAATGTATGAGCCAAGGGTCGGTGTACTTCTGGTGAATGTAGCGAGTATTCGTAACACCGGAACGCAGCAAGAATCGGTTTTCTTTAAGGATTGACAAAGCTTCGTACAATTCGTCACCCAGGATGCTATAAAATTTATCCTGAAAAAGAAAAAAATGACGTTTACTCAAAATCCAACGAAATATTTATTTTAAATATTTTTCGACCGAATCTTTCAACAGATAATTCAACTCACGAATAGTTGACGAATATCCGCTCCGACTTCTCGCTTGCTTTGGATAAATTCGAAAATCGCATCCATCCCACGTTTGAGGGTATCGCTCGCCCTCAAATCTTGTCTAAAATCCTTGTACGGTACGGAAGCTTTGTCGTAGATGGCAAATATTTTCAAGTCAGCGATGGCCGGAGCGTAAACGTCTCGAGACAGAGGCAACAGTTCGCTGGGCAATCGCAGTCCGTGAATGCTAGTCAAGTCGTCGGGTCGTTGAACTATCTTGTGGGAAAGAGAGTAGAAAATAGGGAACATGTTGAGAACAAAGTACTCGTGAGCGTGGTGAGTATCGTTCGAAGCGAGATCGTTGAGTTCCTCGCGCATTTGCAACATGGCCAACCTCGTGGAACGCTTCTCGTTTGACTCTGACGTTCTAACGCAGGGCAGACGATCCAATTTTCCGGACTCTGCTCGTTCCAGAAGTTCATTTATTCTCACAGCCCTGGATTCCGATCCGTCAGCCTCGAATAGTTTCTCGTTTTCCAACGATTCGATATTCATCGAAGTTTCCTCGAAGTCTGTCTTTGTCTTATCCTGGCTCGGTTCATCCGAATCCTCGTCGATTTCCATCGGCGTGACTTCTTGCTCGACTTTGGTCGACGAAACATCTGTTTCCTGGACGACTCTCAATGGCGAGACACTCTTTTCCTCACTTTCTTTCGTCGTTGATCTTTTGCTCGAAGATGCCTCGCTCGAACGAAAAACCTCGGCGGGTACTTCGAAGCCGGCATTCTCAACATCTTCTCGAGTTATACGAATGATCGTGCCGTCGATGAAGCGAATGCACTCGTCGTCTTCAAGGTCGAGTTCTTCGTTCTCGTCGTCGCATTCCTCGTCATCGAAATTGAGCTCGCGATCGCTCTCGACAGCCTCGTTGTCGGTGTTTCCATTGTTCTCGTGCTGATCTTGAATCTTTGACTGACGAGGTTTCCTGACCTCGGGAGCTACCTTCGATTCCTTGCTCTTGATCTGACTCGGAAGTTTCTGCAATTTTTCCCTCTGCTGATTATTTTTGGTCTCGTCTACTTTTTCGACTCGCTCCGGTGCGGGCTCGAGACCCTCGTCTCGCGATTCCTGAGAGTAATCCTGCTCGAGGATTTCATCGATATTTACGTGCTCAAAGTTTCTCAGGATATCCTGGTAACGACGGGCGATCCTTATGTACCTCTCGTCGTCCTTCTGGAAAGTTGGATCTAGCATTATGATTTGCTGAGGAATTTCTATGTCGAGTTCGATGCCATTCGTGTTGATGTAATCGTGAATCGCCGCGATCGTTCCACCATTTATCGGCGTCGTGATCATCGCGATATTTTTCTCGCTCACATTCTCCACGTAGTTCTCGCTGTAATTTTTAGCCAGGCTGTAAAAGAAGTCCCAGGCCTCCTTGAAAACGCTGAACGGAAGTTTCGTGTTGAACTTCTGAATGTAATTGGAGCTGAGCTGGTACTGGGAGCTGCTCATAGGCATGCAGGCGTTCGTCTGCTTTCTCAGGGTGAAAACGTAGTGCTTCTTTATCGTGACCATCTGATCGGAGCGAATCTTGGCCATGGCGCTTCGGAGCAGCCATTCCGGGTACTGCTGATAAATCCTGAAGAGCTGATACGCCCAGGATCTTCGATCCTTCACGCAGCACATGGAGCTATGAATCACGGAGTTTATAGTCGCGGAGTGTATATCGTTCGTCGTTTCTTCGTAAAATCCTTGGAGGCTGGTCATCTTCTTCGGGTACTTGACGTTGTGGAACAGGTGAAACTCCTCGACGGTCGTAGGCGCGAAATTCACGTTCGACGTTTGGATATCCTTTATGTTGAAGTGCTTCTTGGCGATGTACGTAACGAGGTCGCGAAAAACGAGGCAGACTTGCTCGTAGAGCTGCTGAACGGTCCGATGTATCTTTGCGAGTTTCTCGACGGCGTTGCCGAATCGACGTTGCACGTAGAAATCCTGCTTGAGTTCCTCGATACCGAGGGTCACGCTGTGATGAGTTTCCGGCTGTTTAAGCATGTACAGAAGACGCCTCTGACAGGCTCGGGACGTTTTGTTATACGAGGTGAGAGAATAGGAGCGCAATACGTCGCGAACCGCCGTGAACGGAATCATCTGTCTTCTCAGATTCGGACAAAGATACATCATCGCCACTTTGCAAATGAGCAGTATATTGTCCTCCTGCGTGTCCCAATCGACTCGGAGCTTGTTCATGTGCTGGAGAGCGTTGTAATCGATCTCGTCGTATTTAACTCGGGAGCGTACTTGCTTCCGCCTTGGTAGAACGCGTCTCACGTACGATCTCTGCTTCTCTCTCGAGACGTTTTTCGCCAGAGCGATGCGATGCTGCTTCGTCTTCCACGCTATAAATAAAAGACAAGGGAGGACAATTACAACGTATCCGATATTTTCTCCAATCGATTTTTTTGGGCCTTTGATTCTTACCGTTTGCATTTTTAGGCTGAGCCTTCTTCAAGTCTCCAGCGTCGATGACGGTCGGCCCGGTGATTTTCTTGAGACCGTGAAAGTCCGTGAATCTTATGGGCTTCGGTTTGACCTTTGCGAGATAAACGTCGCGTTCTCCCTCCTCGGTGATTCTCTCGCGATCCACGTGGCCGCTGAGACTCTGGAAAGCGTGGCTCGAGGATTCCCGGTTCCAGTTGCGTTTCAGGTGAGCGAAAAACGCGGAATCCAAGCCAGCCGCGCCTTTGCGATCCCCGGGAACGTGCCCGTTGTCCCTGAGAGGCGCCTCGTCCGGGGCTCGCGCCTGCATCGCCTCAATCATCTCGGTCTTCTTCGCGAGGTCCTCGAGAACGATGTCCTTGCCCTGGACGACGAGTCGTCCTCCCAGACGCGTGTTTATGCACGTCGACCATAATTTGTACCAATATTTGTCGATCGCCTGCTGCGAGGTGAACGTGAATCTCATTATCGGGTAGGCCTTCGCCTCGATCTGGTGATAATGCGCCGCCGACGACGTCGTGTCCAGCAGCTCGGCGTTCCTGTTCACGTACACGAATACTTTTTCCTTTTCCTTGAATTTGTGCGGACCGAATTGCAGCAGCCCGATGTAGCAGAGTCTCGATATCGTTTCGTGGATGCTGTAGACGTATCTCCGGCGCATCAGCAGGACGTCCCGTATCTCCGACGGCATTTCCTTCATCAACAGGTGCCTCCTGATCGGATGTTTCATGTACTCTTCGAGCTGCGGCAATCTGTAAGTGACGTTGTGTACCTTCAGGAATATCGAGAGTGGCATCCGGAGCACGAGATCGCACATCAGAGCCCATCCACGAGGCCAACCTTACAAATTTTACGTTCAGAAGTTAATTATTCTGTTGACACTGAGTTTTTGATGGAACATCAAAAATTAATTTTTGTGAATATCAATTTATTTACCATTGTGTTCGGGCAACGGTGGGACAAACATTTTCCAATTCTGCTCGGTACTGTATATCTCGCTCATTTCCTTTTCCAGGTTTTCATCGATTTCGACACCGTTCGATCTCAATTTTTCGAGAAGCTCCTCCTGAGATTCGGAAGATTTTCCCGGATGCTCGTAAGTCAAGTAAAAAAGAAAAGAGTGGAGAGTCTGCATACGGACAAATTTTTCAGCGTATCCGTAACGTTTGCCTGCTTTCTGCAATTAAAAAATTATTTATAATTCGATACAGTTAGACAAAGTTACATAAAATATGTCTAAAAATGAAAAATAGTGACTAACGTTGTCCTCGAGGAGACCGGAAGACAAAGTTTTCAGCGTGAGCCTGCTTTTTACGTGTAACTTCTCGATCGACTCCGTCTCATTCTTTTTCTTGCCGGAATCCTCCGTTTTTTCGGTGTTCGAGTGCGGTTGCGCCACGGTCTTACTTTTTCCAATAAAATTGAATTTCACTTTGGCTTGCTCGATCGCAGATCGTATAACGGTATGATTAACACCGATGCTCGGGTCACATATAAAAGTTAAACTTTTCTCCTTGTGCTTCGACTTTAGATTAAGTTTTATATTTTTCACCAAATTGTCTCTCGCCAATCTTTGCAACAATCTTACCAAAGATTTTTTGTCGATTTTACCGTCGTAGCCTTCTTTTTCCTCTTCTTCGCTTATTATCTGCAATTTCATATATTTTAATATGTTTTAGAAAAATGAAGTAAATTACAAAAAGTCTAAAAATATACCTTTATCAACTTGGTCAAGTCGTCAATTATTTTATGTTCTTTCACGATTTCCATGATAATGTTAGCACGTTTGAGTAATCTGTAAGTAACGTTGGGCACATTTTTTAAATCAGCGTTGGAAAAATCTTTCAAGCCTATAATCTCGTTGGAGGGTTCCTTTATCGTATTCGGTGGGCATTCGATCAAGTTTTCTTCTACCGTTTCTCTGGTTTCATCATAAACTTCGTCAATCTCAGATTTTTCGTTTTCACCTGACTCGTCTTTCTGTTCCAGATCCGAATTCAATTTACGGCGTTTCGGCTCTGGAGCGTTTTCTTCAACGACGTTGAAAAAAGTCCTTTTGTAATTACTCGAGCAATTTTTCATTTTATACTTCTGAATGATTTTGGCAGCTGCGTTGACTGAATTATTATCGCTTGACGGAGAATCAATCGTTTCAGAATTTTCCACGGGCGGATTCGAAACTTGCTCACTTTGCTCGATCGGGGATTTATCTTCGTCGGGCGGATCGACTTCGGTCTCGTTTCTTTTATTGCTAGTCGCCTCGGTGTATTTTTTCATCTTCGTCAGTTCTCGCTGGAGTTGCGTGTTCAGTTCGGAGCCGCTCTCAAACTTTCGGGATACGTATCTCGTGACTCGCTGTCGACCGACGTCCTTCATGTACATCGCGACAATGTTCATTTTCGCCATTACTCGAAAAGTCGTTCTCGAGTGTATCTTCGTTAATCCCATCTTCCTTGCCAAATCGGCCTGGTTCATGCCCTCGATCTGGCACTCCTCGACGCATTTGTTTGCTTGTCGCAAATGGGGAACCGAATATTGATGCTTCGTAACGTCAAGTTCTGTCATAAAAAGCAAAATATATCGTCAATTATCTTTTCGGCTATGAAATTGCTACGAAATTACTGTGAAAAACAAAGAAAAAATGTACCGTAAGGCTCGTCGTCCTCGACGATAACGTCATCTTTCCACAAGTCACCTATCTCGATGTTCGGATCGACGAGCTGTACAACGCGCAACGTTTTTTCCCTCGCTGAATTCTGCTTGCACTGCCACTCTTTGTTCGCGGCATGCGGATAGAGCGTTCGCCAAGGGACCATCTGAAATTTTAATAAATTACCGTCACGACTTAAGGTAGTTCTACCGTGGTTCTATGGTACAAATGGTTTTCTATAGAATTTCTTAAAACTTTGTACATATGTGTGTCAAATTTTAAAAGGTTTCTCTACCTAGAAGACGAGATATCTATTGTGGAAAATCATATCTTTTTGTAACTTTCCATAAGAGCCTGTGTTTAAAAAATGTGATTTTCAACGTGAAATATTCTAATATCTAGATAGAGAAACCTTTCAAAATTTGGCACCAACCTTTATACAGCATCATAGAAGGTTTATCTAGTTTTTTATCTTCACTTTGATTTTTTCTGATGATTTTATCTTCACTTTACATAGGAAGCAAATTTTTGAACGGACTGTCGTGGTAGAAATACCTTAAGGTAGTTCTATAGTTTTATCGATTATTTAGGATTTTTATATGTTACGCATATGCGTACCAAATTTTAAGAGGTTTTACCACGTAGAAATTGAGATATTTATTGTTAAAATACCAATTTTTGGTACTTTCCCATAAGAGCTCATGTTAAATATTGCGATTTTCAATCCTAAATATCTTGAAATCTAGATAGTGAACCTTCTTAAAATTTAGTATCGCTCTTTACTATATTTCAAAGAAGCTTCTTTAAGTTTTACAAAAAAAAATCCTAAGTTTATGATTTTTTAATTTTTCATACATACACACCTAGCAAGTACAAGTCACCTTGGATGACCTTGAATTTTTTTGAATTTTGAGTATGTTGCTCTTGAAACAAGTTTTGCAACAAAACTTTTCTTAATTGACTTAAGCTCAAAAACATCGTATGGAGATAAATTGAAATAAAAACTTTTGATTTGAATGTACCTATAGAACTACCTTAACAGTTAAAAAAAAGATTTTACGAATTTCTGAAAAAAATTCGTCTTGAACAACTTTTTGATGGCATTGTCGACCTTTAATTCCTTCTTTATCTCGCTGTACTCTGCAAGGTGGTTTTCCCGGGATTTCAATATCTCGATTACTTTCTCAGCGAGGTAAATGGCTTTTGGCTTTCTCTCTACATAAAATCTTGGTAGATGCAGCAAGCTTCCACTGCAGCTGTATCCACCGCTTTTCTGATGATGACTCTGCTTTGTCATGAGTTTATGCCGGATTAAAAACTTTCTGTGATAAAATAATAGTCTTGGATCTTCCTTGAGTGCAGCCAGACTCAATTTTCCTTGAGTGACTTCACCATGATAGCGAGATCTGCCGACCCTTTCCAAAAAACAGTACTGCATTATGGTCAGATTAAGAGTTGGACAAACAGATTTGTCCATCAGGGCATTCTGCCTCGCTGTCTGAGAAGCAACTATTACTAATTTTCTTCCATATTGTTTTTCAGCCTCTTGCACATTCAATTTTTTCACAAGTTCGCCAATCTCTTTTCGAGTGTAATACGTCGAACAGGAACCCTTTATCCCATTTTTCCAGTCATCTACGGGACAGTGTTCATAAATATCATTTGGCATATTTTCCTGCAACATTCGTGAAGTATTTTATAAAATTTTTGCAATTTCTACAAAAAAAAAATAACGATAACTTCCCATAAAATAGAAAAATTGAAAATGAAACACTAACGGCCTCAAGAATAATTCCAATGTCAGGATCGACAAATTCATATCGATCAAAGATAATGAGTTTATCCCTCTCTTTTTCCAACTCGTAGAATGAGAGGTCTTTCACTTGCAGGCATATATTCCATACTTGTTCCATCAATTGTGGAGATAGAGGAACTTTCTCGTGAAAACGCATTGCCAATCGAGACCATAGTGCTGTTGAAAAAAAACAAAAACAAAAATAAAAAATGGTAAAATATTTATTATAAAAATATTTATATACTGATATATGTTTTTTTTTCGTACCTTCCAAAGTTATGCCATCAAGGCCTTCGAGAGCTATTTCATCGATTACGGAATCCACCATATTCATTGCCGACAAAACATCCATTTTTTCACAATTTGTATTTTCACTTTGTTAATTAAAATTGTTGAGTTTGCATAACCTATGTTAGGCCATTGAAAACGATCATTTTTTTACGAAACGGAAATGTCAGGACTGTTGAACCATCCAATTATTCATTTTTTTACAAATTTACACAGGATGTATAAAATAAGTTTTAAAATGTTCATTCTTGTAGTCTTTTATTTAAAAAATTACGATTATGTACACAGCAGACGTCGACAGTGTATCATAACCACAAATCAAAACAAACAGTGACGCTCTCTGTCGTTTTTAAATCAAGTGATAAATTTACCTGCGTCACTTCCGGAAATCAAATAAAATCCACAAAATTGGAAAAATGGAGTGGCTTTTGTGCAACAATTGTTACGAAATGGTTCAGAAATCGAAAAAAATCTTTATTATGACCGAATGTGGTCATATTTTTTGTGATAAATGTTTTTCTGCAGGTAAAATTTCATCATGAATTAATTTACGCAAAGTTTCGTACACAGAATAATATATATATATTTTTGCTTAGGAAGATCCCAGAAATAACATAATATATGTCAAAGACAACTAAATCGGAGGTGTGATCCCTAAAGAAAATAATTACCGAAAATATTTCAGGAGGTAAAAAATGCTATGAGTGCGGAAGGACAGAAATTCGATCGATACTATTGACGAAACCACCGAAACTCGAATCGACGGTCGATTATTTTTCCTCGGCTGCGGACATTCTTCAACACGCGAAGAAAGCGATTCGTTTCCAGGACGAGCAGCTCAAGATATTTCTTCGGGGCTTCCAGCAAAAAGTACTGATCGATTATTCAATAAAAATTCAATTGTTCAACAACGAAATGATTTCAGGAATCGTATTATCAAAATTTGAAAAAACACTTCCGGAAGTTGGAGCATGAATGCAAAGAGATGCAGCAAAAGCAAACAATGTTGCTGAAAATTAAGGACGCACTGTTAGCCGAGCTCCAAGCGTACGAGCAAAAACCGACGAAAGGTCACGAGCGTCCTAAAAAAATGGAAGTCGACGAACCCGGAACGTCGAGATTTTACAATCAGCCAAACTCAGCTTCACAACATTTTTCCTACAAAGGTCAACGCGTCAGTGACCCAAAAATGTTGCTGAGAATGAAGGACGAACTGTCAGCCGAACGCCAAGCCTACGAGCAACAATCGACGAAAGGTCGGGAGCGTCCCAAAAAAATGGAGGTCGACGAACCCGGAACGTCGAGATTTTACAATCATCCAAACTCAGCTGTCCGAAAATCTTCCTACAAAGGTCATTCTAGACGCGTCAGTGACCAGAATTGCAGCTTCTCTGAAACCGGAAGTACACCCTCGATGACACACAGGTCTTACGCATTGCCGCAATGGACTCGGCAATTTCCGCATATGATAAAATAAAAATACGAATCGTCATCTGCAAATTGAAACGACGTCGATATGATTAATTGATGTTGTTACAGATTAATAAAAATGGACGAAATTTCCGGTATTTCATCTTACATGTCAACGTCGGACAGCGATTCGAAACGCTTGTCAATCCGTCGTGAAGGTTTCGTCGTCCCAACCATTCGTAGTGTTCCCAAGTCGGTGGCTTCGTTGGAGAGAAGATCGAATACGGTGTCGAGCTCGGGCACTCCGCAAAAAAACACAACGGAAATGAAGAGGGGCGACCAACACTTCTTCAACCGACGTTAATTTTTCCCTCGCATGTGTTTGTCCTGAAAAAATTGAGGAAGAACGAAGAACAGAGAATTTTCGTGAATTTCGTATATTACAAAACTTTCGTTGCGTCAACGAGTACCGTTGACATCGATGCTTTGCGCAGTCTAACATGATTTTCATTTTGTTTAAGTAGCCTCGGTTCGGTTTCCTTTACGTTTCCATTCTCTGTCAGTGATTATCCGAGCAGTAACAGGCAGTGACGTTGCCCATAGATTTAAAAGACAAAAAGTTCGACTTTGATGCTAAATGATAATTACAATCTTTTCAAGTTGTGGAAAATTTTCCTTTTTTTCATTCATATAGATTTTAAAGGACAAAAAGATCGACTTCGATGCTAAATGATCATTACAATCTTTTCAAGTTGTGGCAAATTCCCTTTTTTCATTCATATAGATTTTAAAGGACAAAAAGATCGACTTTGATGCTAAATGATAATTACAATCTTTTCAAGTTGTGACAAATTCTCTTTTTTTCATTCATATAGATTTTAAAGGACAAAAAGATCGACTTTGATGCTAAATGATAATCACAAACTTTTGAAGTTGTGGCAAATTTCTCGTTTTTTTTACATTTATATAGATTTTAAAGGACAAAAAGATCGACTTCGATGCTAAATGATAATCACAAACTTTTTAAGTTGTGGCAAATTTCCCTTGTTTTCCATTCATATAGATTTTAAAGGACAAAAAACTCGACTTTGATGCTAAATGATAAACACAAACTTTTCAATTTGTGGCAAATTTCCCTTTTTTAAAAGATCGACTTCGATGCTAAATGATAATAACAAATTTTTCAAGTTGTGGCAAATTTTCCTTTTTTTTCATTCATCAGACCATGAGGTGTATTTATACATGTATCGAAACAGAATTAAATCGTAAGTTGATAAAAGAAAATTGATACGCTTTGTGAACATTTTTAGAGTGTATTAAACTACTTAAGAAAGAAAAAATACGGATAAACGCAATTTTTAGTTTATATACAAGATATGAAAAGTTAGCTTTTCTCTCTCTCTCTCTCGAGTGAATTAAACGACTTGAGAACAAGAAGTATGAGTAAACGCGGTATTTAATTCATACAAAAGTAATCCGTTTAATATTTGCAATACAATAAATATAAAACGAAATAATTGTGAGATGAGAACTTGTTTCCTTTTTGTCCCGAATTATCAAAGAACCCTTTCAAACTTGGACAAAAACGCCGCGGTGGAAATTAGACTGGCGCGCGAGTGTTATTTTTTTTCCTCCTTGTATTTCTTTCACTCGATTATCATTATTCAAATCTGTACACGTTAAAGTCGTGGTAAAAAAGTATCGGAGACACGACGAGTCGTAAAAACGAGACGAAATTTGGATATTTCGTTCAGAAAACCTCCATGTTGTCGACGTCAAGGCCAATGTCGAGAAAGTCGTCGTTGTAACTCTGGAGGTGTCGCTGGTCGAGCGGCGGACTCGTCGCCCGATTTTGCTGCTGGTTCTGATGGTGGTGCTCGGCATGATCGGGATCATCGGTAACAGGGCTCGGCGGAGGATTCGACACGGTGCGTTCCGAATCCGGCAAATTTCTGTCCATGCCTTCGCCGCGCCGTAGTCTCGCCTCTTCGGCGATTTGCTTCGTCGAAAGTTCGGCGCGAGTCAACAGAGCAGGCAAATCCTTTTCCGAGCCATCTGTCGAGAAAAATATCGAGATATGCAATTGGGTGACAAAAACTCGAAAGATGGGAAACAAAAAGAATAAAAATCTAACTGTCTAGACTCCTCATTAATTCCTGGGCTTTCTGCCGTCGATTCGAAGCGTCTATTTTCTTGCGTTGCACCGAAGTTTTCTTGTCAACCGCGAATATTTGTCGTATCTTTTCTTGAGGTATGTGTTCGTCGTTCTTAACGAGCCAGAGGTAAATTCCACCGGCCGTTCTCCTTCGAGATCCGTTCATGATCAACATGCCTCCCTCTTCCTCGATTTGTCTCGTCTTTTCATAAAACTCCATCGCCTCTTTTTTACCAATTATCTCAACTACCCTTTCTGTGTACAGAAGCAAGAAAACAAATCATTAAAACAAGGAGACACGGAAGGCGATTGATCTTGGTAAGGAAAAAAATGAAAAACTTGCTTATCAAAGAATCCTTTTCCTCGTGTAGCTTTTCAGCAATGTCAGCGGCAACTTCGTCATCCATGGACTCGCAGCTGACCCTCAGTTCTGCCATTATTTTGACAAAACCTTTCTGAGGATCCACCTCCATACAATTAACTCTCTTTATCGGCTTCAATTTATTGTTGTATCTATCATAGTTTGTTCTCTTATTGCTCAATCTTGGCGGAGGATCTTTCTCGTCTTCAGAACTGTTATTGGTCTCGTCCTTGAGTCTGTTTCGAGAGTTGCAATGCACTAGAAAGTCATAATTCTCGACAGCCCTCCCTTGATACATTTTTTTGGTAACTCCGCACGAAACAAGATTTTCCGTCAACGATTCTTCCTGCACTTGAGTACACCAGATTTTGTACTTGTCGCTTTTGTCCCTGCTGCTCTGAGATTCTATTCTTACCCTCTTCACTTTCATTTTTGGCCGCTTCACTTTAGCTACCGTCGAATCCGAGTCCGACTCGCTCGCCGAAGCCGAAGTGTCGTCCGAGTCGTCGCTGTAATTTGCTTTTGTCGGCTTTTCGCAAGCAGCAGCCACGTGAGGCCTTTGCAATACATTGTAAGTTTGAAAACTGCCAATTTCCTACAAAAAGAAAAAAAACATGAAGCTTCAATCGTTTTCACCAACGTCACGAAAGTGATGCATCAAGGTGCAGAATTGAGAGAGTCAGAAAAAAATAATCGTGTTTAATGAGACACTTGCTCTGGCGATCTGTCAAAGACAGTCTCCGGGTGTAAACGCGACTCACCTCGTCATCGACAACTTCGCCGTCCTCGAGCTCCAAAGTCTCGGCTTCCATTCTCCTCTCTCAACGTTATCTCTATTTCTTTACACTCCTCTTATATATATGTATATGTACGGGTATATTTATATATTTATTATTTATGTGTATTCCACGGTATTCTTATCGTCGCAAGATAATCCCACTACGGGAGAAAAAGATTTATTCGAGTATTTTATTGATAAAGTTTCTGCGAACGAGCTGCAATTCAACTGTTTTTCAGGTCGAGTTCGTCTTTCTCCTTGTTGGTTATATCCGGAGCTGCGCCATTATCATAGACATAGAAAACCATAGACTGCGCCTCGCGTATGCCTGCTGTACTAAAAAGATGGTCAGTTTCAAGAGAGAGATAGCATGAGTAGCAGTATTTGC
>JAPYYW010003796.1:0-13482 GCA_030522545.1 Cremastinae sp. A BG-2022a | reverse complement strand
CATTTTTTAACACAGGCTCTTATGGAAAGTTACAAAAAGATATGATTTTCCACAATAAATATCTCGTCTTCTAGGTAGAGAAACCTTTTAAAATTTGACGCACACTTGAGCACTATGTTAAAGAAAATTTGTACAGTTTTAAGAAATTCTATAGAAAACCATTTTTACCATAGAACCACGGTAGAACTACCTCAAAGGGGCAAGAAAACTTACGAAGGTGAAACTTAGGAAGGGAACACTGTACTGCCGAATATCCACCAATTTTTATACATTTAAAACTTCCTCATATGTTTTTAATACGAAAATATCAGTTTAAATGACCACCCCCTGTAAATCTGAGGAAAGGGGTGAGAATTACACCTCACCTATGGTCGTAATGAGGGTTATCGAATAGAGAAAGCTACTGCCGAAGGTCCACCGTCGCTGATTTTGTTTGAGAAGCGGCGAGACGCCGGGTAGACGTTTGTCATTGGTGATTCTGGTGGTATGGGAGTTGGCACGTTGAACAGCAGTCCCATAGATCGTGGATCCGGTTCTGGCCCTCTCGAGGCCATGCTGGGCCATTTTTTCCTGAAACTCGAGGACCTCCCGTTCGGCGAGTCTCGTCCAGTTCTCCTTGTAGAGGACGTTGAGGTCCTCGGTGATGCTCCAGAGTCTCTCGACGGTGTAGGCGCGGAGTTGCTTCGCGGATGACTCGTCGCCGAGGGCGGCGTCGTGGCTGGGCTGAATGAGGCTTGGCGAGAGGACGGTCCGAGCGGAGGTTGTCTCGGCGAGGCTCGACGACGTAACGCCAGGAGGAATAATCGTCACCAAGGACGCGTTGCTCGTCCCAGCTTTGTCCCCAGGTTGGCCAAGCTCGATTTTTCCCTTGGCAAGAAGACTTCCGGAAGACGTCGAGGAAGAAGAAGAAGAAGAAGAGCTCGTCGTCGTCGTGGACGAGCTCGCGGTGATCCCCGTCTTGAAACCACCCTCGAGGGCCATGAACGCGAACGCCCCGAGCAGCGTGTAGCCAAAAACGAGCATGCACACGACGAGGCTCGCCAGGAAGCCCGGACTCTCGCTCGAGCTCGTCGCGCTGCAGCTGCAGCAACAGCAGAGCAAATCCGCACCCCCGATTCCACCCCGGCTGTTCGGCATCCTTGCCGAACGTTCGGCAACTCCCCCTTGCTGCTGGCCAATCCTTCCGGCCGAGCAACACCTCGAGCCTGTTCCCAGGCTACCCGGGGCACGCTGGTAATAATCGGCACCGTCCATCTGCATCCTCGACCCCGGAGATATTTTCCGACTCGGATTTTCGCTATTTATCGCCACGCTCCTGATGGTCCCGGTTTCCCTTCAGTCTCGCACGTGCCAACTGCGTCATCTCCATCACCGATCTCGAACCCATCGACCTCCACGCTGGGTCCGAGCCTCCAGTTCCGGTCAACCGCTGTCCGGTCAGCCAGCCATCCCTCGATCGATTCCCCACTTCCGTTTATCTGAGATTTACAATAAATTATTAGTTTGAGAAATTCTATTATCTTTTTTCATGATTTTGTGATTATAAGTTACTTATTTGAGATTTCCAATTACTAGTGCAATTGACTATTGTTGTGGTAATAATTGTAGTAATTGTAGAAGTATAGTAATAGTAGTGGTAGTAGTAATTGTAGTAGTATGTAATTAACAATTAATTACAATTACTACTAAAATTTACAATAAATTATTATTTTGAGCAATTCTATTATCGTTTTTAATGATTTTGTGATTATAAGTTACTTGTTTGAGATTTACGATTACTAGGGCAATTGACAATTGTAGTGGTAATAATTGTAGTAATTGTAGAAGTTATAGTAATAGTAGTAGTAGTAGTGGTAGTAGTAATTGGAGTAGTATGTAATTAACAATTAATTACAATTACTACTACAATTACTACTAAAATTTATAATAAATTATTATTTTCAGCAAATCTATTATCGTTTATCAAAATTTTGTGATAATAAATTACTAATATGAGATTTACAATTATTACTACAATTGACAATTGGAGTAGTAATAATTGTAGTAGTTGTAGAAGAAGTAATAGTAATAGTAATAGTAGTAGTAATTGTTGTAATATGTAATTAACAATTAATTACAATTACTACTACACTACTACTACACTACTACTACTACTACAATACCTACAATTACTACTGACATTTACAATAAATTACAATTTTAAGCAATTCTACACTGAGAAAAAATGTTGGTTGAATCAACTAAATTTCAGTTGATTAAACTAAAATTTAGTTGAATCAACATAATTTTAGTTGATTAAACCAAAATTATGTTGAATCAACTAAATTTCACAAAAAAATTTTTCAGTGTATTATAATTTATAACAATTTCGTGATAATACATTACTAATATGAGATTTACATTTACTACCACAATTGACAAGTGTAGAAGTAATAATTGTAGTAATTGTAGTAGTAGTAGTAATAGTAATAGTATAATAATCGTAGTAATATGTAATTGAAAATTAATCACAATTACCACTACAACAACAACAACAACTACTACTACTACAATTACTACATTTACTACTAGATTTACAATAAATTACTATTTTAAGCAATTCTATTATAATTTATAACATTTTCGTGATAATAAATTACTGACATGTTCATCGAATGTTGAAGGGAGGTTTTCATCTAGCAACCCAAAAATAACATGATTTTCTTGATTTTTCTTGTCGTAGAAAAAAGTAAATAAAGAACGCGATTCTTTTTATACGTATTTACTAGGTATTAAAGTATGTACAAAAAATTTTTTTTAATAAAAAATAATATTATAAAAATTATTAATTAATGCTGAAACGTGGCCGCCTCACGAATACGCATCGAATCGGGCGCCACTGTAGCACTTGCAAATATTATCTGAATTTAGAAATTCAAAAATTGTTGTAAAATATATTATATTTGTTAGAGAATGAACCTATAAAAACAACAAAAAGTTAAATATTGGAAAAATGGCGGACATGCAAATTTGAATTTCGTATTTTCGCGCTTTTTTCGCTCTTTAAAGAACTATAAAAATAATAATAACAATAATAAATATCATAATTTTTTAGGTTCATCCTCCAATAAATTTAATCTATTTTTGAATTTAAAAAAATAGCGATATGTTTAGTAGTTTTTGAGATATCGTGGTGCCTGTTTTGAAAAACATGCTATCAAGAAAAACGCGTTTAAAGTTTCGGTATATTTCATTTTCGCGTACAACGGTGGTCCCAATTTTTCGCTATAACTTTAAAAAAAACAATTGTTTCGTAAAAACCGTTTTGGGAATATATTCTACGAATAATTAGCTATCAAAAAGTGCAAATAAATTTTTTTTTGGTCATTTCTGATAAGAACCTCCCCTTAATTCGTATATAGAATTTGTTATAATTTATAACAATTTAATAATAATAATTTACTAATATGTTCGTCAAACGTTGATAATTCGTATACATATAGAGAAGTATACATATAGACTAGGACGAGGTTAGTCGAATATGGAATGAATTAATAAATGGAATTAATTAATTAACAGTTTATTATGCCCTGGTAAAATCGTAGGCAAACCAATCACATAATAATGAAAAATACAAAGAAATAATAATCATAATAATATGGATACAAATTGGAAAATTGTAATATTCCATAAAG
Organism: Cremastinae sp. A BG-2022a; assembly: GCA_030522545.1. Lineage (NCBI taxonomy): Eukaryota > Metazoa > Arthropoda > Insecta > Hymenoptera > Ichneumonidae > Cremastinae sp. A BG-2022a. The sequence continues at coordinate 9,808 of JAPYYW010003796.1, read as the reverse complement.
TTAGCTTCGAATGGCAACACTCCAAGAAGAGTAAATTGAAATACAGTACTAATTATAATGACACACCATTTTCATATTTATTACCAACATTTTGTTCACTAAAAAATGGAATATTCGATATGAAATGATACACTTATTAATTCGACTATATATTTCTGAAACTATGCATAATAAGTTTAATCAAAATTATTTCATGAGTTTTCATTAGTTAATAATAAAATTCTTTTTATTAATTAAGGATGTTGAGTCCATTCCATTCAAAAGTTTTGTAGCTGCTATTTTATTTTACGAAATCTTACTATGATTAACACATACATACATAAAATTTTACGTAATAATGTTGATGTCAATAAAAGACTCATCTTTAATCATAATTTCTGAATAGAATATTTTTATCCATGTTAATCATTGAATTTATCGTATGCCTTTACCAGAAAGAATTAACTTTTTTATTATTTTTTTTGCAAATTTCACAACACCATATTTCATGAAATAAAAATAATATGAATATAAATATTATAAGTAGAAGTGCAATTATATATTATTAATGATGAGCTTCCTAATCGTAATGATATTTCTATACATTTGACTGATGTCATTTAATAATATGTAAAATATCAAAAAATGTTCAATTTTCGATATAATATCCTAAAAAATTTTTAAAAAACTCGAAATATACGTTAAGAGATAGTGAAAAAGTAGAATAATTTTTGTTTTACAGCTTCAGTAGTAAATCCAAATAAAAATAATTTAAAAAATTACAAAAAAAAATGTTATGTGCTCACACGTGAATAAAAATAAATTTTAACAGTAGTTCTGACAATGCCAATAAAAAATTATTGTTGTTCGAGAAATTCAATATGAAATGTGAACATGTATTTTCATAAATATCAACTGTGAATCCAACGTGACATTACAACGATTCTGTCAAAGGTCAAAGCATTAGCCTTGGGTTGAGAGTTCGAAGTTGATTGGGTGTATGTCACAGTCGTTTTTATCAATAACTATCGTAATTATCGATTCGAAATTTCACATAGTTTCCAAAGTCGTTTTCGATCGAGGTCAATCATTTTTTAAAATACGATTCTTTCCTTTTTATAACTGAGCTTTAAATAAAGGGTTGAAGTTTAAAATGGGGACAACAAATAATTCAAGTGTCGTATCACGTGAAAGGGCTTTGTCAACCAGTTCTGGAACTTTTTTCACGCTCTTATTAGCTTGACCCGTACGTATTCATATATGCACATGAGTAAATCTTGCAGCTCAATTTTCACTCATTTTTAAGGCAGAGTTGTCTCGGTACAGTCAATATAAAAAAAAATATCTTTAAATGAAGAGACCAACAAAAATTATATTTCTCAAGATTTGAAAATATCTCGAGCATTGCTGTAAAATTTCAGATCGTAAGATAAATTTTTTTTATCTTTTAAGTACGATTTTGAAGAAAATTTGAGCTTTAAGGTATTTCTACTACGACAGTTCGTTCAAAAGTTCTCTTCCTATGTAAATTAAAGATAAAATCATTAGTTGAAATTTTTTTTCTATAGATTAAAAAAAAACTAGATAAACCTTCTTTGATGCTGTATAAAGATTGGTGCCAAATTTTAAAAGGTTTCTCTATCTAGATATCAGGATATTTCATGTGGAACATCACTTTTTTTAAACACAGGCTCTTATGGAAAGTTACAAAAAAATATGATTTTCAACAATAAATATCTCGACTTCTAGATAGAGAAACCTTTTAAAATTTGACAGACACTTGATCATCACGTTAAAGAACATATGTGCCAAGTTTTAAGAAATTCAATAGAAAATCATTTTTACCATAGAACAACGGTAGAACTACCTTAAGGTAGTTCTATAGTTTTATCTATTATTTAAGATTTTATTGAAAATTGGTACAGTCACTCTTTGATATTTAACGCATATGCGTACCAAATTTTAAGAAGTTTCACCACGTGTAAATTGAGATATTTAGTGTTAAAAATCCCAATTTTCAGTGCTCTCCCATAAGAGCCCATGTTAAATATTCCCATTTTCAATACTAAATATCTTCAAATCTGGATGGCGAACCTTCTTAAAATTTATCAAAGCTCTTTATTGTACTTCAAAGAAGCTTTCTTTAATTTTATTTAAATAATCCTAAGATTATTAGTTTTTTTATTCTCATACGTACGTAGCAAGTACAGGTCACTTTGGAGGAGTTTGAATTTTGAGTATGTTGTTCTCGAAATAATTAGCAACAACTTTTCTTAATTGACTGAAGCTCTAAATTCACATAGTATGGAGATAAATAGAAATTAAAATTTTTTATTTGACTATACCTATAGAAATACCTTAAACAGATATATCTTTGAATCTAGACAGACAAAATTGTTTTTTTTTTTCAAATTTTCGTGACCTATGTAAGGTAAACATCCCAATAGTTGAACAGCTAAGGGTTTTTTCACTTTATCTTTTTTTTAAATTATTCAAACAAAAAAATCTATTTCAAATTCATATCTAAACTATTATCTGATACTTCAGCAATCCAAAACTCATTTTATGTGTTAATTTTAAAATATTTTTAGTAAATAAATATTTAAACGTTTAAATATGTAGAATGTTCCAATAGTTGGACAGAAAATTGACCCTATCTCTAGAGTTAAGCGAGTTTTTTTCCAATAAATTAACATTATGAAAAATACACTTCTTCGTACAGGAAAAATAATCCATACGATTTTATTGAATAAAAAATTCAAATATTAAAAATAATATGGCGAAAATTGTCCAACTATTGGGACGTTTATCTTTATAATTTTTAGAGCAAATTTTTACAGTAGTCAAGATATTGATACTAAAATATACTAAAGAGCACACGCTTGTTGACAGGACACTGTTTTGATTGAACCGAAGCACGAAAAAAAATCGATCAACGCATTCATCATCCTTGGCTCAATGCACTAGTAACTTTTTTACGTCCTCGATAGCTTTTGAAATGTTCACAGTGTCAAGAGACATCTGCTGACCTTTGGTACAATTTTACAATTTTTATTTTCTGTCGATCTGTGTTAAAGAGAATCAGAAAGTTGTTCTCTGATAAAATAGTTTTTTAGTGATAAATTAATAAAATATGGACTTCATTTTTTACTGTAAAGTTGTCAATTTTTTTGCTGTAAACTTTTACATAAACCAACAGTTTGAGCACACCTTTAAACTATTTTTACATTCAGTATTTAGATTGCATTTTAACAATTAAAAATATTTAATTTAAAAGAATATTTTCAAAATTTGTAACCTGTACCTTATTATCAAAAACATAAAAAATATAAACGTACACGTGAAACACATAAAAGAAATTAAACAGTTTTTGTTCATATGGAGGACAATACGAAATTTCTGCGAGTGACAATGTTAAAATTCTGATAATAGAGAATCTGATAACTCTGAATCTCTTTGTTGAATTATTTTTTAAATTGAACACAATTTTCCATATACTTTGAAACAAACTGTCATAGACATAACCATTTGTTATCATTTTTTTTAAAAGCTGCTAATGACTATGAAGGACGAATTGAAGAGATAGAAAGTGAGTTTTTCAAGATAGATTAATGAAAATTATACTTCATATTTTTATCAAAAACTTGTATATTCTTTCGTTGGTAGCCATAGTATTATTTTAATTTCAGAACCCTTTCTAAATAATTTTGATGATTACTATTTTTCAAGCAATTAAAAAATTGTACATTTTGTAAAAATAAATATTGTGATATTACTGTAAGATATTGCAAATTTTTCGTAAGAAACAAAATGCTAAAACTAACAAAATTCAAATTTTAATTACTCTGAAATCGTTTAATGAATTATTTTCCAATTAGAACAATTTTTGTACATTCTGTAGCTACATCTCACCATTTTTCAAACAAACAAAATTAAGCGGAATTGTAGATACACTCTCGGATAAAAATTAATTATCCACGAAAATTGAGTCGATATGAACTTTAAATATTTGCCTCAAATCTGTCAATTAATTTTATGAGTTATTGCAATACCAATTATCAGTCGTAATAAAAGCGAACAATCGTCAGCTATTAATCAACGACTGTTAATTATACTGTCAATTAACGACGTGAACTTTATACACAATTCAAACAATTAGCATTGTTGAAGCAATAAAAAAATATTTAAAAAAATTGGTAAAAAATAGTTTAGCTAAAAAAATCATATACGAATCGTACGACACAAATTGAACTCACTATTGGTTACGAATAACGAAAGGAATATAAAATTTTCTGCAATAAACGATAAGATTCTCAGAAGCCAAAGTTCGATGACCCCGAAATCGTTTGACGAAAAATGATCGAATTCGGCACAACAAAATACTTCACCGAGTCTGAGACAAGACGTGAAAGATGTGCCAGCCACTTGTAACCATTTGAAAAAAAAAAAAGAAAGAAAAGAAACACTCTGAACGAGCCTCGAGGGGCCGTCGACCGAAAGCCCTTCAGCCAATTAACGTGTCAATCGAAGGATTTGCAACGAATTACAATAGCTCGAGTCCGTGTACGTGTACGCGCATGCATTTAATATTTCAAAGAGCACGAAACGTCGAGGACCCACACGGAGAGTGACGGAGCGCCGGGCCGGGATGCAATCGATAGTGACGTATACAGCGTCGAAATGTCGCGGCGACGAGAGGGAGAACGACGATGGAGCAGGAGAGAGAAGCGACCAAAAAAAAAAGGTTTCGAGATGTATAAACGCGAGTACAGGCGCAAATAATCCCGAAAATAATAGACGAATAATAGACAAATAATAGACGAATAATAGACGGATAATAGACCAATAATAGCAGTCTCGAAACGAGGCGAGATTCGTAAAACGTGATAAAAACGACTTACCACGAGTCGTTAGTCGAGACCGTTGTCTCTCAATCGGCGAGAAGCTGCATCGACGGAGACGCGGCAGGGCCTAACCCATGGCGTCCGAAAAACAGGCGTCGGAGCCGAGAGTCGCGAGCGGATCGAAGCTCGTCTCGGAACGAGGGAAATACGGATCCGCGAGGAAATTCGTCCAGAGATCAGAGAGTCCGTTCTCGCTCGTTAATTTCTTTCTCATTGATCAACGCGAGAACGGATTCGACGATTCCGTTCCTCGATCTCTCCGGATCGGGGAAGTTCGCGTGTTTCGTGGCGCCGCGGTTGAAATCGGCCCTCGGTCCGGTCGAGCCACGTTCGGGGGAGAAAAAAAAAGGTCGAGGGGTGGATCCGAGATCGGGAGGAGAGAGACACGTTGACGGTATATACGAAAAACACACGGTGGAGGACGGGACGAACGGGGCTACGAGGTGTGGACGAGCTCTCGGCGAATAATAAGAATCCCCGCGTCCGCGCGTTTTGACTACGTCGACGAGCTTTCGTGCAAGGTCGAAAAGGCTCGCGCGCAAACGCCGCGAGTCGAGGAACGACGCATGTGCAGTCTCGGATCTTCAAATATTTCTATACGTCGTGTCTCGTCGTCGGGATTCCGAACGTTGACGACGCTGCTCCTTCGAGACTCGCGGACGTCCTCTTACCCGCGGTGTCTCTCGGAATAACGGGGAGGTCCGCTCTCTCTCATACGGCAGGGGCTCTCTCGTTCAACCCTCGCAGCTCAATACGTGCTTCACCGAACGACCGAGCGAACGCAATTTCGCGACCACTTCCTCCTGCATCAGATTGAAACACATCGCTATCAGTGCCATCCCTGAAATAGATAAATTTACGGATTAAATAATAGATTTGATAATAAATTTGGATTTTTTTTTTTATTAAGGTGGGAGTCGCGCGACGGTATATATTCAATAGGGGTGTGCGAATGTCGTGAGAATAGTAGCGAATTGTTCGGAGAATTTCGTATTATTTGAAAATTGGAATAATTCGAAAAACAAATATTCGAATTGTTCGAAAAATTTCGAATTATTTGAAGATTCGAATAATTTGAAAAAAAAATTCGAATAATTCGAAAAATTTCGAATTAGATGAAAATTTGAATAATTGGAAAAATTTCAAATTATTTGAAAATTTGAATAATTGGACAAATTTCGAATTATTTGAAAATTTGAATAATTTGAAAAATTTCGAATTATTTGAAAATTTGAATAATTGGACAAATTTCGAATTATTTGAAAATTTGAATAACTTGAAAAATTTCGAATTATTTGAAAATTTGAATAATTTGAAAAATTTCGAATTATTTGAAAATTTGAATAATTTGAAAGATTTCGAATTATTTGAAAATTTGAATAATTGGACAAATTTCGAATTATTTGAAAATTTGAATAATTGGACAAATTTCGAATTATTTGAAAATTTGAATAATTGGAAAAATTTCGAATTATTTGAAAATTTGAATAATTTGAAAAATTTCGAATTATTTGAAAATTTGAATAATTGGAAAAATTTCCAATTATTTGAAAATTTGAAAAATTTCGAATTATTTGAAAATTTGAATAATTCGAAAAATGTCGAATTATTTGAAAATTTGAATAATTCGAAAAATTTCTTTAATTCGAAAAATTTTTTATTATTCAAATAATTCGAATAATTCGCAAATTACCAAATTATTACTGGATTTTCGATTGTTTTGAATTCAAAGTTCATTACATCATGCATCATGGTATTACATTTTCGAATAATATACTATTTTTATTTAAAACATTCAAAATGAATTACCGATTCATTGTCGTATTTATTATGTTTGAACAAAAATTTGTAGCATGTTTTTAAACATTGTATTTTTGATAATACTTTATTTGTTACAATATTATTCATGTTATTTCATTCTCATTAAAAAAAAGTATACTAAGTGTTCGGTTTTTGTAATTTTATGTCATGGTTAAATACAATGTATACTATTTGTAAATTTCATATTTTAATGCCGAACATAACAAATCCTGAATTCAAAACACTCAAAAATTCACGAATAATTTAATAATTCGCGAATAATTCAAATAATTCACTAATTTTTTAATTATTTGAATTTCTTTCGAATTATTCGAAATTTTTTCGAATTTTTTCGAATTATTCGATTCGAGTCTCGAATCGAATATTAATATTCAATTAATAATTGTATTTCGAAAGAACATTGAAAAATCGCTCACCTAGCATGAGATACATGGAACAAAAAACTGATGATAATTCGAGATCCTGGCCAGCATAGATTTTGTCACCTGGTACGATGTCGCCAAAACCAATAGTCGAAAGTGACACGAAGCAGAAGTACGAGCCGTCGAGAAAGTTCCAGGATTCCCATTCAGAAAATAGTTTAGCACCACCGCAGATATATCTATTTTTAATGGATTCAAATTATTAACATTCAAGAAATTATTAATTATTAATTAATTATAGATTAATTATTAAGTAATTTATCAATTCATAATTAATTAAATAATTAAGTAATAATGAATTTATTATTTTATTAATTTATTAATTAAGTATTAATTAATTAATTTTTAATTAATACACTATTAATTATTGATGTACAAGAAATTTAACGTTAGTTTGTCTTATTTAAGTATGTATGTGAGCAATATTTTTAAAATTAGAAGATATGTATACTTATTTGGTATTTTATTTCTAAGATTACGAACAAATTTCATGTAAAATGCTTTTGATGGTAAATTTGTACATGTGCCCTGAATATAAATTGAAAAATAAAATTTATATGAGCGCATAGTGAATTTTTATTGCAAAAATCAATTTTTTATGGGAAAAAAATGCCCATAAAATTCATTTGTGTCTCTTTTAATCGAGATACTGTTTACTACTACTTATGTGTATCAAATTTCATCAAAATCGGTACAGCCATTACGGATGTACGAAAGAGACAATCCCAGCAAAAAGTATATTTTTAATATTAAATTCATAAACAGCAGACTCTAGCTTTTACCAAGAAGTTCCCAATTTTTTCAGCCTTAGTTTGACTATCAATTGAGCATATTTTCTCAATAATTTTAACATTTTTTACTTTTCAAATTATTAAAAAAACAAAGTTGTAATAAAACGTTTTGAAATTACTGTCATTACAAAATGAATACTATCACGAATATATAAAAAACATTCACGAGAATCTCATATTTTTAAATTTGTATTCAGTGCAAATTTACAAATTCTCCATATATAAAAAGCAAAGGTATATCTCAGCAACCATTCAATAAAACAATTTCGAATTTGGCAAAAAATTTGTTCATAAGCTGAAGAACAAAATATAAAAAATTTGGCAAATTCTCATATTAAAAAATATCGCTTTAAGGATGTCTATCAAAAATGTTGATTAAAAGAAAAATGTATCTTTTTGGGATTAAAAAATAGGAAAAGTTCCCAGCTACAAAATCCGCACAAAAGAACCTGTGTTTACCGACCATTTAATGAAAATATTCGCAATTGAAAATTCGATTTTTTACATTGAGTAGATGCGAGAACACAATTTCATACCTTTATTTTAAAAAAAACATTTGTTTTGAATATGAGTGATTCTTTATAAAAATTATTTATTATATTCATTAAACATTTTAAAAACTGTAGAAAAAAGAAAAACTTGAAGTTTCGGGCCTTAATTATTAATTATTAACGATAAATGACGATAAAACTTTATCCAGAGCTCTATATAGTAATACGCCAAGCATTGACAGGTTTCCTAATTTTAAGGTAGTACAACCGAAAAACCGTGTTAAGGTAGTTCTACCGTGGTTCTATGGTAAAAATGGTTTTCTATAAAACTTCTTAAAACTTTGTACATATGTTCTTTAACATGGTGCTCAAGTGTGTGTCAAATTTTAAAAGGTTTCTCTACCTACAAGACGAGATATTTATTGTGGAAAATCATATTTTTTTGTAACTTTCCATAAGAGCCTGTGTTAAAAAAATGTGATTTTAAAAAGGAAATATCTTGATATCTAGATAGAGAAACCTTTCAAAATTTGGTACCAACCTTTATACAGAATCAAAGAAAGTTTATCTAGTTTTTTTAAAAAATCTATAGAAAAAAATTTCAACGAATGATTTTACCTTTACTTTACATAGGAAGCAAATTTTTGAACGGACTGTCGCGGTAGAAATACCTTAAGACAGATTTTCTTAAAAATTTGTATAGATCTTCTTTAATGTCATATGAAAACGTGTGTCAAATTTAACAAAGCTTCACCATCTAGAAATCGAGATATTATATTTTTAAACTTGTTGCTTTTTCGAATCTCCCATAAGAGCCCATGTTAAAAGTAGCTATTTTAAAAAATTAATATCTGAATAACTACATGGTTGAGCCTTTTTAAATTTAGCAAACACGTTAACACAATGCTAATGAAGATCTGTGCAATTTTTGAATAAATTCTATCTCAAGAAATTTCAACTGATGATTTTACATTTAGTTAACACATAAGGACAAACTTTTCAATAGACCGTCTCGTTTGTACTACCTCAATCAAAACAACAACTTTAATACAAGTTTTAATGTTATTAAATATACTTTTTGGTTCACCACGATAATTCTCAATTTCTTAAAATCTGAATCTTTATTTTAGTATTCAATAATTGCAGTAAAAAGCATGTTCAAAAAATATTTGTAAAAAGTATTCAACTTGAAAGACATCCTTAAGGTGGTACAACCGCAAAATCGGGTTAAGACAGATTTTCTTAAAAATTTGCACAGGTTTTCTTTAATGTCGTATGAAAACATGTATCAAATTTTACATAGCTTCACCATCTAGAAATCGAGATATTATACATTGAAAGTCGTTGCTTTTTTGAATCTCCCATAAGAGCCCATGTTAAAAGTAGCAATTTTTTAAAAT
>JAPYYW010003795.1:0-21652 GCA_030522545.1 Cremastinae sp. A BG-2022a | reverse complement strand
CAACACTTGATTACTCGAAAACAATGTAGACGATTTTTTTTCTGAATTTATATAAATTTGTTTAGTGACAAAGAACGTTCTTTCAAATTTTCATCGTGTCCTTAATGAATTTCGATTCCCTATACTTTTAACATGTAAAACTTTATTTATTTTCGCCAAGGCTATCGAAACCCCTTAACACAAAAATACCCGATCGAATTCTGGAATGTAATGATCGGGAAAAGAAGTTTGATCTTGTAATAATGGCGAATAATATTTCTGTACCTTGGTAATTCCAAGTAATGTTTGGCCTGCTCGTCACGCTTCTGGGTTAATTAACTCGTTAATTATGCGAGGGAGAGCGGGCGATCCCATGCAGACTCCCGGGAGAGCTCTTCCACGACATGCTCGTGCAGGATAATTATCTGACAATCGCGAACACGAGCCCTCTGTGCACAGTTAAGACTTTAATTCTCATATCGAGCCACATCGGAAGCATCAACTGGGAAAGCTCGAAGCGAAAAAGACCAGGTCTCGAAGCAATCAATAATTTCGAGATAGTATATTTTTCATTGATTCGTGGACATTTGCGTGTAAAAATTTCTTTTCTTTTCTTTTTCATCAAAGTATTTCTATTCGTACGCATTACGAAACAAACAATATCGATTTCCAGTTAATTTCATGTCCGGAAAGATAGATCTTCGTTCTATTCGTATTGATGATTGTTGTGTATTTTTATATACAATTGGACATGTGCGATTGTCCACTCCTGGTCCATTTGGACATCACAGAAATTCCATCTCGCGCTCGATACCGACAAATTTGAGTTGCTCGGTGGGGCCGTATCTGAAGAGAAAACATTTCGTTGATTCAGGTTTATTGAAATAATATCTAGCACCAACGAAAAATTATTAACGAACCTGTAGTCAAAAAATAATTCTTCCCCAGGTTGGATCGCTCTCATCGCAAATATTCCGATTCTATGATCGCCATTGACCATCATCACTTTCGCATAACAGTTTGGATTTATCGAGTGATTGGCGAAGCGAATTTTGTTGCCCTTCCTCGTTGCATCAACAACGAAATCGTTGTTCAGATTGAAGAGAAAACTGCACATGTACTTATCGTAAACCTTACCACGACGATCTGCTTCGTCCTGGCTTATTATTTCACCGCAATATTCCGATATAAATTCGTTTTTGCCCGCAGAGTCTTTCAGGAAGATTCCCCAACCAGCTACATCCGATGGAGCCATCAGAAGGTGTTTATCTGTTTTTTTTTAAACAAATTTTTCCCACGTTAATCTTGTAAAAAATAAAAAACTGCAATGCGCACCAATTGTAAACCGGTTTTCGCGAAAAAAAAATTGTTTTTTTTTTCTTAATCACCCTAATATATATTATTGCTCGGGATGACTCCTAAGCAACATATTTAAAGGACAAGTGAATCGGAGCTGTGATCCCTAAAGTGTATAATTATTTAAAATTTTCTTCATTACTTACGAAGTCCTCGTTGCACGCTGACGTTCTTGCAAGATATTTTAGTGATGTGAAACTGATCCGCGCCGCAAGTCTGACACAGATCCGGATCGCATTCGCGCACAGCCAAGTAGCAGGGACACTGCTTCGTGTTGCACTGAGCCTTGCACCGACATCCAGGAAAGCGATTCTGACACTCGCTACTGCACTGACAAAACTTTTCGCAAAAGTTTTGCGTCTGGATACACGGACAAGAATTGTCACAGGGACGACCCGGATGATCGCAGGGAGCAAAATTGTGAACGTGATTCGCCCCTAAATTAACAAAAAAAAAATATATATATATATATAAAATATATAAATTTAGATAGTCTATTACTTTTCGATAGAGACGAAGCAGCTTATTTATTAACCTGAGTCTTTCTTCAATTGAATTTTCCTACAGTGCATCGACCAGAGACGATGCTTTTTCTTCTTCTTGCGGGGTGGAGTGAAATCTTTGAGACTCTCGACAGCCGGTATGTCCGAAGCTTCCTTCTGAGCGAAGAGATAAACCTCTTTGCATGTCTTCGTGAGCATTATTTGAGCAAGAGCGCAAGGATTTCCCGGGAAAGCCTTGTGGAGCGAACGAAAGAGGCTCTGCTCCGATCCCGTCCACGAGAATGCGCTCTTCACACGTTTTTCAAGACCCAGAAGCATAAATGGCACTTGATTTTCCGGTTGAGCCTGGTCTTCCATTTCCTCATCCTCCTTCGATTCTTTGTTCACGTTTTGCTTAAAGTCTGGTCATTTCATAATTTCAATTAATAGAGAGAAAAGAATGGGATAAAATTTTAAAATTTGTCAATTACCTTGACAACTTCCACCCTGGCTGTATTTGTTGCTATCGTTGCTGTCTTCGCTGCTTGCTTCATTGCCAGAATCGACACTCGCTTGTTTGCGCACCTTTCTCGGTCCAGCACGCTTTTCGTCTCCATCCTCTTCCTTTATGTCTGCAGCTTGTGCGGCCAATTTTTCCTTCATTCCCTCCTGTATAACGGTGCATGAATCAGTAAAAATGCAACCTCGAGCAATGCGTTCTCAGCGTTCAAAAATCTTACCAGATGCAAGTAACATTCGGAACCACATGGCTCGGAAAACGGCTTGAGATCGGGACCTTTTCGCTTTTGCAAATTTGGTCCTGGACACACCTGTAGACCTTGAATTCGGTATAAAATTCTATTATCAAAAATTATGCTCGCAAACAATTAATCGTTCCTCAGATAATAACTAACAATTTTACTATTAAACAAAAATAGTAATAAAAAAGTACACTCGAGGATTCAATCTTGTGCACTCTGAAAATACCGCGTTGGGAATAAATTTACAAAAGATTGAACAAAAAGAGATGGTTTCTTTCATTTTTGAATCTTCTATGCAATATTTTTGTTTACCTTGCGGTGAGGTCCCCCTGGCTGCTACGATAAATCAAGAACCATAAATTATTGTAATTGATAGAATCTAAATTTCAAGTCTCGAACGTCATCTCGTCTTTTAATAATTTTAATCAATTTTCAAATGTGATCTTTCAACGTCGCCTTGGAACGTTATTATGTAAAGTAGAATTGAAAATAAAACGACTCACGATGAAGAAAACAGTCATATTTGAAGCATCGACGACAGAAGAGAGTATGGAAGGAGTGCATCGTCTGCTCGCGAGGAACGCTCTTGGCGTTAACCCCGTCGATATTCGGCGTGCACTCGGGAGGTAAAACATTGGGATCCGATCTTTCGGTCAGTTCGATGAATTTCTGTCGCAATTCCTCAGGTCTGCCTTTGTCGGGGAACATGCAGGAGATCGCCTGAAGTCAATATCAAATATAGCTCTAGCAACCTCAATAAAATGTGCTGATACAAATAAAAATGGTCTTCTCGTGATGTACCGAAAAAATTTGCATTGAAGGAAAGCGGGTATTTTCTTTCTCCTTTTGTTCCTCATCCTTTTCTACTTTTACTTTCACCTCCAAGTCTTTTTCTTCCTTTATTTCTTTATCCTTCCACGATTCCTTTCCTTTCTTTGGAGCTTCCTTGTCCTTGTCGTCCTTCTCATACACCAAGAGAGCATTAACTAAATCAACAAATATGGAATCATCCATGAAACCTGATTCTCTGTCGCCGTGAACCTACAAAAAAAAAAGAAATCATCAAATCCATCCAATCTTGGCTCTCCGAATATTATTGCCAATTATATTATTCGTTTTACCCTTCCGTCATAATTTTTTATGAGCTCCTCTATGAAAGTTCCGTCTTCGTCCAGTATTTCATCACCCATGTACGGAATGTTGTGCAAAACAGTTTCATCCTCTACCATAAAATTCTGCTGTATGGGAGCCCAGGTGTACATGGTAGGAATAGGGGTAACCGCATTTATTATTTTGACAGGACAAGTTTGCACTTCTCCATCGGAGCTGGTCGCCTCTGCCTTTTTCATGCAAGATACATGAGCCGGTATGTCTTGCATAGCTAACCACATTGCTCTCCCTTCCGCCAATCGTTTGTGCTCCGAAACCAAAAATTCTAAATTATACAAATATTAAATTATACAAATAAAATTATTCAAAATTCTAAATTTTACTAACTAATATTAATAATAATAGATAAATCAGTAACTAATAATTATAATCGATGCACGATTATTTGTGACGAAAGAAGTTTGTTCCAGTTTGACTGACCTGTCATAACTCTTCGATTTTGGTTCCAAGCGATTTTGACCTCGTCTGCTCTTTTGTACCTCTTCAGTTGTCGAAGTCGCATGTACTCGGATTTAACCCGCTTCCGCCACTCGGCGGACACTTTCGTTTTCGACATTTTATCCCGTCGATAAATCTCAGGAGAGATTGCTGTTCCAATTATTGAAATAAGAAAGAAAAGAAGAAAAACAATACAGACATTTGGACGTCCGTGTACGAGATCGAGACGCCATCCGCCATCATGCAATCGCTAATCGCGGGAATAGAGATTGCCGAGAGAGACATGTGGAGGAGCCACAAGACCGCTGAATGGTGGCGTCATCTGAAGCGAGCGAAATTCCGCGTATAACACAAACACGTAACCTACAAGGGATAGGATTTTTTTTTCAATGGGTCCCGGCTGAGAGAATAAATAAATACGAAGTTCTGCATGCTCGACTTTCACCGCGAAAAATTATATTTATCTCCTGAATGAGATTCATCTTTTTTTACACATTCTTCAGAGTATTTCACGGCGAATTTATTGCAACGGAGGAGTCGGAAATCAACCCCCTCGTGCAGCCTTCAATCGTACGTAATCGCTCGTTGTCTCGCACCTCGCACTTTCCCTTTTTCTTCTCACTTTTTATTCTTTCATACAATGTTTCACATAATTATAACATATTTTCGCATTTTTACTACAAAAATCAGTCATTCTCGAATCTTCTCATCTACGGAATTTAAACTTTCAACGTCCCCCTCGAGGGATAACGTTACATCAGTTCTCTCCTCCATCACTCTTTTAACTTTTATCTCGTTCTCTTTTTATTTTCCTCTCAGCTTCTGTACGTAAATACATATCATTTGTTTTGTGTTCTCCCTCATACAATTCTATCTCAAATTTCGACCCTTCGTTTTACTACGCTTTTATATCAGAATATTTTTCCAATCGACGTTTTTATTATTTTATAATCTACGTGAGATATATTTTCGATGAACCATTCGTAACACTGCACAATATTTAAAGCTTTCTCCTCCTTCTCTGGCTCCACCTCTCTCTAATAAATTTATTCAAACTGAGGCTTCAGGATGACTTATAAATATGCTTTTTTTTTACAAAAAATAAACGCACGAAAAATTGAGTTTTGTGAGAGAACAATAAGTCATTGCTGAATATTGTGTCATTAAAAATGTTCGTTGTGATCAAAATCAATGAGGTTTTTTTTTACTAAATTTATAAACGTATCTCCAAAGTGACCCTTCATTTTACTTATTTCTCACTCAAAAATCCAACTCTCTCTCTATTCAAAAATGAAGAATAGCCTAGAGCACGCCGATTATATTTTCACACGTGCAACACAACCAACACTCAACACATCGAGGGACATCACATTTATTTATTTATTTATTTATTTTTTCCATTAGTTTCATCTGCATTTTTTTCAATATTTTTCGTTATTTTCTTCCCACCTTACTTATCGTAAAACTTGCGTCTCGCAAGATTTGATAAATGCACGCAAGATTACTTCGCTAAATTCATTTCATTTTTTATTTCTGACATATATACTTTTTTTAAAATTAAGGGTTCGTTTCCCCGTTCGGTTTCTAGTTCCGTCAAAATTTCTCTTTTTACATAAAAAAAAATATATGTATACATATATATATATATATATATATATAATGCATGTTTTTGAAATGAATTTTTTACATTTATATATGATTTTTCATGACTCTATTTTTACAAAATGTCATCATGAGAATTTTATCTTCATTATAATAATAGCAATAAAAAACAGGTTGAGATAAATTTTTTCTGTTTCTTCCGATGGTTTAGATTTCATCAAAAATGATCTTGATATTTCAGAGTGACGTTTTTTTTGCTTTGTTTTTAATATATTCGAGTACAACGTCAAATGAATTTTTATTGATTGCACGTGGATTAAACTTCTATGGATCAATATATATGTATTTTCTACAGTCTTACTAAACGTTCTGCACGTCAGCACGTCGTTTGGGTCCCGGATAATTATTGTTTCATTCTTTATTTTTTTTTTCTCGCCATTTTTTGTCTCACCGCGTTTTTAAACCGTTGCCCAAAGTTCGTAACTGCCTCTAAATATTTTCTTGCCGGATTCTCGAAGAGTATAGTATAGTGTATGACGTTTTACTCAGTAGCTATACTAATTAATATCTAGAGCGAGTACGATTCACGATTTTTTAGAGTAAAGCATCGTCAGATTTCTCAAATTATTTTTTTTTAAATTTTTTTTAAAGTGCTTCATTCTATTGATCGATTTTTTAATATACTTAAGAACTATCGATGCAGATTGTCAGACACCTAAGTAACGATGAGTATACAACACAGATATGCAGGGAAGAGGCCGTTGCTTGGATTCGATAGATGAACTAATTTTTTTGTTTTCCAAATTAGTTCACTCGTTTTCTTTAGACTAGACTTTATCGTTGTTTCCTTAAATTATTACTTATTCACAATAAATCACCACAAATAATGACTGACGACTCGAGGATTTCGTCATTCGAGAATTACGTATTTTGCATTAATAAATATATCCAACAAATCGATTTAAAAATTACAATGAATTGTAAAAAAAATTCTGGACGATTACTCTTCTCAACATAATTCTGTTAAAATTAATCAAGTAGTAATACATAGTTTATCTCTATTACATAGTTTATATATATCATAGTTTATATTTATTTATAATTAATTAGGTATAGTTATAGAATTAATTTTATGTTTATATTTCATTTAGCAAGATGTATAACATTTTCCTCTCTTTTTTTTTACATTAGTGCAAGTTTGCGCTCTAGATAGATTTTTCTTCGATTGTCAAAGTTGATAGAGTAGTTGGAAAAAAGTATCGTCGCATCTCTTCTTCTCCTTAATACATACTCAAGTCAAGCGAGTGTCTAGGCCATGTACATATAGATATGTATATTAGACCGTTAAAAAAATGACTTTTTTTTTCTCGCGGACACACGAGTTTATGTTTACACCCAATCGACAATTAAAAAAGAAAAATTTAAAAAGTACAGAATTTTGTTAATTTTGGTGATTACCCAGTTCTTTTATGTTAAATAAAAAGAAGTACGATTATTTTTTAAAATTTTTCTTTTACATAGTTACCATGTAATAGAACATTAAAGTTCATGTGTATAAAGATAGGATTTACATAAATATATCCTGTCATGGTCGACTTTGATGCTCGATAACTCGAGAATAATGTAGAAAAAAAATCCGAAAAAATGGTTTTCTCGTATTTTACGTTAAAGATTATTATTGCTTAATTTTATCGAGGTCTGTACATTTTAATTAAGGTAACCATACTCGTAAAAACTTTCAGAGGGATGAGAAAAGATGCTCGTTCAATTTCAAGCCCTTAAAAACAATTTTTTCCAAAAATCCCTTTAAAAAATTTTCGTTACCTGTATAAATAACATAAATCTTTGTTTTTCGTTCCAAATTTTTCTGATTTAAGGAGGTCGTACTGCTACTAGATAGTCAATTGACTAACTTCAACGAATATTCTAGAAATTTGATTTTTAAATATTTTGAATAATAAAAGAAATTACATGCAAAATTTTTTATAAATGAGGCATTAAAAGAAAAATATTTCGCTGAAATAAGTCGGTCAATTGACTTCGTCATCTTCAATTCGCGCTGCCAGTTTTTTTCAGGTAAAAAATAGAAGGCTCGACAATAATTAAAAATTACTTCCATAACCTATGCTTTTTATGACTTTATTACTTCGTTATTGAGCTGCAAATTTAGACCGAAAAATATCAGTGTTATTAAAAAGGGATATGAAAAATTGTCATTAGGATCCTCTGAAAAATTGTTTCAAGGACTAAAATTTGGACAGGCATCTTTCTACATCTTTCTGAAAGGATTATTAAACGTGTGACCGTAAGAAAAAAAAATTAATCAATCGTTTTTGATCGGTCTAATATGTATAAACACACATATATATCCGTATCGATATATATTTTTTCCTCACCTCATTCATTGGTAGAAAATATTTAGTTTTTACTACTTAGGCAAAGATTTTCAAGTAGCTAAATGAAATTTATATATATAGTATAAATATTAATCCATCATTTATATATCAGATATATATATATATTTTTCATTTGTCCACTTTTAATTTTTAGATTTTTTTTAATTTTTCGATAAAGTATAGTCGCACTTTTGTCACCTTCTCTCAAATTCCTCTCCTCTTATTTTACTCTCAGTGTTTTTGAGTTAATTGAAAACGTTTACCTTCACAACCGTCCATCCTTGTGGAATATTTTTTCTCCGCATTGAAATATTTTTTGCAGTGCATGTAAAAGTAAAAGAAGAGTCTACCTGATTTTTCATTCAATGAGTTACTACGTTTCGTCAAAAGAACAAATGGGAAAAAAAATTGAATTGTGATCGTCCAGTTATGCAGTTTGTACTGTACAACAATATAGATTGTATTTTTTTTTTCTCCATTATTTTTTGGTTTAAAGCTTTTCGTTTTTTTTCACGATTCGAGGAATTATCTTCGATGAAAGCGTAGTATAATTACGTATATTTATTTAAGGTGGACTATTTTATATTTCCTGACCGATTTATGATTCTGGAAGAGACTCGACGCAGTCCGAAGTGGAAAAATGTATTTTCCGGGCACAAAGCGAGATTTTTTTTTCTTATTTCTATACACGATTCTGTGATAGTATATATCGATATATTTATATTTACAAATACATAAATATACACTCTGAAGTCTAAATATTTTTTAAATCTCTTTTTAGAATCTGACGAAGCGTTCAATTTTTAGCTAAAGTTTCGATTCATACCTCGAAAGTCGTCGGGATTTCTATACTCGAAAAATCACTAATTTATTCTTTACATCGGTAGATCGACAAGATTTGAAAGCCACTATTGTATTTTTTAAATACTATTTTCCTCAGAAATTGATAAGTCGAGTGCAATGTATTTGATGATAACGTAGAAAAACACTTATCTCTCATAGAATCGTAGGCAAGGGATTTTTTACACGCGAAATCCTTCAAAGGTCGAGGAACTTGGCTTTTTCTATGAGAAAAAACATCCCTTTTTCACCTCCTCTCTGTACGATTAATTGAATGCGACCTCATTTGGAGGATTGTCCCGATTACAATTGATTATTATTATGACATTTTATCCTTATCATCGTTATTATTTTATTATTATTATAACTATTACTATTTTTGTTTATAACTACTATTAATACTACCTTCACCTATTGTTCCTTCTAGGCCGCTTTTTTTCTTATAGATTCCCGAAAGTTTTCAAATGACAATGAATCACCACAAAACAGCATAAATGTTTTTTTTTCATAAATATTTTCAACCGAAAAAATAACTTTTTATCATAATGTCTAAGCTTCAAAAGGAAATATCTCGTTAACCATTTTCTCCCTTTTCATATGCATGCTCTCCCTTCATTTAATTGTCATATTGCGTATATATATCAGGGCGAATAAAACAATTTTTTAATTCGAAAACAGGTTTTAAAGTTTCGTTTGAGTATAAAAAGAGCTCTGGATGTTAATACTGAGATGGGACGCATCGCTCTTATCAAAGAAATGTCTGAGGACTTTTTTTGTATAGCGTTATGTTCTTTACAAAATATGCTACGACTCTTTTTGTCTGACGTATAGTTAGCTACTTACAAAAATCAGAAGGAGCTAAAGTAACTTCTTGTATGTTAACTTTATGGTAAATAGAAAAGTGCGATGCCTTTGCACAGGCTTCTTTTTATACGTGAATGAAATTTTTAAACCTGTTTCCACGAAAAAAGAAAATAATTTTTTTTTGGTATCACCCTAAAATTGTATATACATATAGTTAACATGATTGCTCGGAAAGTGCGTTTTGCAGTGCAGTTTGGCATGAAAAAAGTAGCCAATTGCAGCACTTTTTTTCACTTTTTCTGAATTAATGGAAAAAAATATGCTTGCATTATTATGCTTATGGCTGCACGAGTGCAAAATAGTAAGATAACGAGTTTCAGAAAAATGTCAATGTCGGTGTTTTGACAGTAGATAGAGATTCGAAGATTGATCTCAAATATGCAATTTTCGAGCAATCATGAAAAAAAAGTATGATATGATACATGTACGAGGAGTGAACTTGCGCCGATTGTCGCATAAAGTTGCACATTTGCCCTCGTGTCAATTTGTTACAATAAATCTTGATCGATTCATGCGCAACAATTTCATGCCATGCATTCGGCATTCATTTTCTTTTCGCTCATGTATCACAATACACTATATACGTGGCTCCACATCATCTTTATAATCGTATTTTACTCTTAAATGTATTTATTTCATAATTATTTTTTAAGTATATGTATTACACGATTTATCACGTTTGGAGCTTGTCTGGGCTTCCAGTTTTTTTATCTTTTTATATCGTCCTTCACTAGACGGGGTGAGCGCAGAGAATTCATAAGATTTTTTGTTCTTCATTTTTTTTTTCAATCGTACAGTTCTTTGCAACTTGAAGGATAAATAAAAAATATGTCTCTCGTCTTCTTGACACTTTTCAGGTTCATTCTCCATTTATAAAATTAACATTTTATTTCTAAGAAATAAATATTGAAATTTATCTTTCATTTTCACTTTTCATTTTTATTTCTTCAGTTTTATACTTTGTGTCACGTATTTCATTTTTTTAAGTAAATTACGAACGGCGAGCATAATAAAATCAATATGTACGAGTATATTTTTGGAACCTGTCTATATACGTATATCGGAAGAATAAGACGTTAAGTAATAAGATTTTCAGTCTAATATTAAGATGCAAAAATTGTGCGACTTTCTAAAACATCGATTTATTTTTTTGTTCCTTTTTAATTTCCTTTTCTGCTTTTTTTTGTTACTTTTGAATTGGCCACCAAGTAATTTATTCGTTTACTTTCTTCGGTTCGCAATAGAAACGTCCTCTGGATCAGATTTTGGAGACTCGGCCAGCGAGTCTCTCTTTTCTCAGAGGCGGAATCATTTTGCTAAACCTCTTGCAGAATCTCTCTACGAAGATCATCGCAGAAGGTAAGAACAATTTCGGATACCTTATTTCGATGAAGTATTGAAAATGAAATAATATTAACGACATTTTTTATACTCGCGACAGGGAAAGGATTGAAAACGGGTTTTTATTAAAAAAATTAAAAGCCCGTTTCTCATTTACGAAAATGCTACTCGTTTGACAGTATCTCGATAAAAATGGCCCTAGAAATATTGAGGCTCGGGAATCGATTGAATCCGAAACTGGATCAACCAGAGATTAAAAGCGCGATACGCTTTTGCTACGATGTCAATCGACCCCCGTGGTAATTATTCCTTCTGTTCTCTTTTCATCCGAATCTAATATTTAGCACTTTCCTAAATATTTTTATTTTGGGAAAAATGGACCCTCTTGATCTGCTCTCTAATCCCGAGTGCGTTTCAGTCGACAATTTCACCATTTTACCGTATTTTTATTGGCGAAAAATAAAAATTGTTTTTATTTCAATATTATTCATGATAATATATTGGGTGCTTATTTTTTTGTCTCACCCAGGTACGACTTTATTGCTAATTTCTTTCCGATTTTATTCACTTTACTATTGCTTCAGAACATTTTCATCCAACATTTTTTCCCCTTATTTTCTTATTGAATTTTCTCATCAATGCGTATCGGGACGGATCGTCGGACGAAAAATTGCGGATTTGAAAACTTTTCTACAAAAATACATCGTTACTTTGACTCTGAAGAATTTGTTTCTTCCTCGAGAAATTCTTAGTACTTCTTTAAAATACATTTCATTTCTAGTTCATTAGAAACAAAATATTACTATTCCATATTATGTCTCATAATTAAAAATATATATTCTGGCAAATGTCCGTCTCACCGTCCCGAAAATACGTTATTTTTCCTTCTTTCTTTATTTTTTTTTAATTTTCTCGTATATATCGATAGTGGAAAATTTCACGCGTTTTTTTCTCTACGAAGTTATATCTTTCGACTTTTTAAATCTTAATTTCTTTTTCTTCCTTTTTTTCATTTATAAAACATCGAATAGATTGATTTGAAAAATTTGAGAGATTATTAGTTATTTTATGTTTCAAGTGTGAGATTTTCGAATAATTATCTTCAACTCACCTCTTTGACGATTGCTGTCACGCACTGTGTTGTTACGTTGATTGTCATCAGTATTGAGTTAAATACGTTTAGAATTTGTGCATGTACGAATATATAGCGGATTAATTTGCTTACGTCGAAATTCGAAGTTTATTTAAGATAATGCTTGATTGTCAGAAACAGGCTAGTGAAATATTTAAAGAACTCGTTCAGAATATAGTTTATATCTAGAACGATATCGCCAAAAGCGATGCTAGTAGTGGTTAAACATACCGTGAAATTTTCCATACTCATCGATAATTCGAGAATTATAGTCGAGTATCCATTATAATCCTGGTTTAGAGGACGTGGAGAAATTTTTCTTAGAATCGTAGAGCCCACACTATCGCATAGTTCGTTTTGTCGCCAACTACTCCTCAATAGCCTGTTTAATAAATTCCGATTAATTGATTAGACGTTTCAACTCTTTTTTAATATATAGGATTTATCCGCACCGAAATTTTTTCAAAAGTATTTTGAAACGATATTATAAATATTCACTTTTCGTATGTTTGAAAATTACACTGGGACTGACACTCGATTGAACTTGACAAATTGCAAGAAAATGTTTTTCGGTATCGAACTACCTGGCGAGACCCGACACGTCTTGCCCCGACACTTTCTACCGGGCTACTGATTCCAAATTGCGTTATAAAACTAAACAATTAAAGCCTTAATCGGTTTTTGACTGGACCTCGACTGATCACCATGGAAACACTAATGACCGAGCAATTAAGGAAAATTTGAAAATTTTTTTTCCTCGTTACGCTCGACAAATTTTCTCCCTTTTTTTGTTTACGATCCCCGAATTATTCAGGTAAGTTTCTCCAGATATACTTGACATAAATAATAGAAAATTGTGTTGCAAGTTTTTTTCACATGAGCTGAGAAAACTTAGCGCGTTGAAGGACCTCCAGCCTGAATTTTCGAGAATCGAAAATAGGAAAATTTTAAAATTTCAAGTGACGATATCTTTATCGCGCTCTATTCCAATTAAGGTAGTTCGGCCGTCATTTAAGTCTAAATTATTAATAAAATTAATAAAAACTTGAATTAAAAATATTTTTATCACGTGAATATACTAAAATGCTTCAAAAATTGTATCAGCTGTTATCTACAGTACAATGTAATGTCTGCTACCCGCTTCCAAAACGTCAAAAACAGAAATTTTTTTATGTTTTCTTTTTTAAAATCTAGGTAAGGTAATATTTTCTTGAAATAAACAGAATCTGTGATAATTTTTCTGTATGATAGAAACTGTTCTGAAGTTCAATCACCGATTAGTTTTTTTACAGTTTACATTATTGTTAGTTCTTCCATAAGGTACTGTGTTAAAATCAAAATTTTTAAATGAAAAATGTATTTATTATAATCCGGGGACTTCGAACTATCATTAACCGCAAAAATTGGTGAATATTTACTGTACTTGTTCAAACAGCCGAACTATTTTAATCAATCTAGGCCTCATGTCTTTTTTAATATAAGAATAAATATAACAATAGAATTTCAATACGTACAAAAATGATGATTTTGACAATTGTGGCTTATATGGAGTAGTCTGGCACAAAACGCTAAAGAGCAACTAAATGGCAGAAGTTATTGTTTCGAGTCAGAAACTGTTGATGATTGAGGGGAAGAGGCTTAATTAGGGGCAGGCTTATGATGGTTATTCGACTGTATAATCGTGAATTATTTAGTTTGACGGAATACCGAATTATTTGATGAGAGGAGGAAGATTGGTGGTGAATTGTCGACGCGCTTGTCGGTCTTATCAAGAGATTATTTTGACGACGGACTCGGCTTCGTCCTTGAGTAGAAGGCTCAGACGAAGATCGAGCTCGCCTGCTTCGAGGGCCCATTTTTCCCGCAACCATCATGGAGAGTCCGCGTTTTGGCTGCCAAGAGTGTGGATCGGGAACAACGGGTACCAGCCGATCGTCAATTTCGTCAGTGGCAACAACTCGAGGTCGACTTCCGCTCCGCCGAGACCCTGGTTGCTCTCGAAACCTTGCTTCTTTTCCCACAGCATCACCAGCAAATTTCGTCCCAGAGCGTCGCAACTTCCGTATTTCAGCGTCTGGCGGTATTGCGGATTTCGAGAATGCTTCGCCACTCGAGTTTTCCTCTTGTGCAGCCATCGCTCGCCATCCCGGAGATAAGTTTTCACATACGTGTCTAATTTTATAAATTTTTTTTTCTTCTTCATTTCATATTTAATTTGATGAATAATAATGGAGAGGTAAAAATTGGTATATAGATACTTCATTTTGCATCTACGACATATTAAAAATGTAAAAAATCGAAGGGGTAATCGTAGAATCTTCGTTGAATGGAGATGGAATTGGTCTTATATAAATGAAGGAAAAAAAAAACTTCTAAAAGAAAAAAAACGTATCGTGAATTTACGGGAGAAAAAGTTGTTTGTAAAATAAAGGAAAAAAAAATGTAATCATCATAAAAATAAGAGTGAGAGAATAATTAATGAAATTCGTGATACTCGGAGTAGTCGAGAGTTCACTCAAAGTTTTTGAATCGTCAATGAATGAAAGTAATTTGCATGTCTCGTTACCAGGCTCTTCTCGTTCACCGGGACATATATCCCGAGCTGAGATAACCTCGACCTCGAGTGTACCCTTGCTCAGAAATAAGGCCAGCTTCACTTCGCCATTGTTCACACCTTTAATCATTTTTATTCAATTTATATATTTTATCACGATATCAAGTTACTGTTGCATCATTGTTGTTTCAATGAAAAAGTTAAAAAAAAATAGAACGAATGATTTCTCACCACTAATGAGCTTGAATCCTCTCGGTGCCACTTGACCCGGTCCTAATTTCATTTCAACCCCATTCTCGTCCCGACTGCGATTCGATGGAAAAAACAAATCGATAATACATTTTACAACTGATCCAAGACAACATTTATTTATTTATTCATTTATTTATTTATTTTCGTTGAGTTCAAATATTCGAAAGTAAACGCACCTTAATTTATCGTCTTCGTCAGATTCGCTGTTACGATCGTAAATCCTTTCCGGTAAACCAGTCGCGTTTTGTCCCATGCTGTCTTTGCGCTCACTTCGTCCTGCGATACATCAACGTTAATTTATTTTCGACGATGCACCCTGCATTTTTTGGCTCCATTATTGTTTTGTAAATAGTTTTTATTTTTTATCTTTTCTTAAATTCATTTCTATCGTTCGTATCGTGGCAATTTTTTTTCCCCAAGATCTCGAGTCCTTTGACGTTTGTCATTGAAATAGAATTATGTGTATCTAGACCTTTTGTCCCTTTCTCAAATCGTGTTAAATGCAAACTTTTCTCTGAGTCGAGCGTACGAGTTACGCGAATCCGGGAATTTTCCTCTTTCGTGCACAGAAAATTCTCAATAGAATTTCCATGACTCTCTCCGACACTTCGTCTGCCGACTTGAACAAAAATTTTTCACAAATTTTTATCCAAATTATTTGTATTAAAAAAACAAACATATTATCTGGTTACTAAGTATTTGATAGCAATAAATTCATTTAAAATTTATGGCTATGCATACATTTATAGAAATTTTATTGAAATATAATAATGTCTGTGAGAGGACAACATTTAGAGAGAAGAGAGAATTATTGAATAAACTCTCGAGAATTGCAAGAGCGAAAAATGTTGCCATGATGGAATTCCCGATGGAGGAAAATCACACAAGTGTGAATGTTTCGGTTGGCCTGTACATCGCTGTGACCATATACATATACGTATGTCCACACATATATACGATTAGATTCTGTGGGTAGGAGGACGAGAGGGGGGTGGGGGGGAGGGTTAAAATTGCGGGCTTTTGAATTCTCAGGGAAGCCTTCGACACGTACGCAGGCGCCTTTTTGCCTTATTCCTTCCCCGGAATTTTTGTTCCCTCAACTCTCAGAGGAAATTTATCCCCTCGCAGACTTTTCATCCATTTTTGCTTTTCTATACGTATATTTATTTATTCATTTGTGTATATGTACAGTAATATATAGAAAGAAGGAGAATCCAACTTTTGGGACCCTGTATAGTTCTTGGAAGAAAGTTTCTCAAACTTCGTTTACACAAGATCGATGCGTTGGATTATTTTTCATTTTTCAAGTTACTTTCCGATTATTTTTTGGTTTTTAATTAAACAGAATTTTTGTTCTTAATTTTTGTTAAAATCGCGATTCATAAAAAATTGCCACGATTCGGAGATTTGATTTTGCTTCGTTTCAATCATAAATTTATGACCGTATTCCTGATAAGAATCGGTAAACATCGAAAGTTCTACATTAATTGTAGACAGACACTACATCGAGTTGCCCAGGATCAACTGCGAGTATTTTAAATTAGTTTAATCATACAAATATTTGCGCAGTTACTACGAGTATTTAAATTAGCACTTACGATTATATAGCTATCTATTCTACAGGCTACGTAACAATTAATGTAATATTAATGCAATAATGAATTATTTATTTTGACGGATCGATGCAGCAAAATTTCAGTAAAACTCTACTGTATTTTTGAACCTTCGGATAAATTTATTCGAGATATACATTTTTTTTTCAATTTCACTCTTTTTTTCTATAATTTTCACAATAGAGCGAAAAAAAAATTAATTTTAA
This sequence comes from Cremastinae sp. A BG-2022a, assembly GCA_030522545.1. NCBI lineage: Eukaryota > Metazoa > Arthropoda > Insecta > Hymenoptera > Ichneumonidae > Cremastinae sp. A BG-2022a. The sequence continues at coordinate 4,666 of JAPYYW010003795.1, read as the reverse complement.
CGGATATTTAAATGGTTATTTCGACTCATCGAGACCCTTAGGAAGTAAATTCTATTTTTAGACAAAAAAATAATTGAGCTATTAATGGGCGTTATTAGATAAATTGACGGACAAAAATGTTTTTTGAACTTCTTTCACTGCGTTTACTGAGATCATTTTATGAAAATATAATTTATGAAAATAAAAATTGGAAATTTTTCTTCGACGTCCTGATTTTTTTTTTAATAGTTGTGCACATTAGAAAATTAAATATAGAAAGAGTGAAAGTGGAATCAGTTGAGGTGATTTTGCTGATCGATTGAGTCACGATGTCGTAATGTATACTCTTACCTAAAACGTGTTACACGACTGCAGATTAGCAACTGGTTGCAATCAACGTGTCTACGCGAGTAAGCCTCTTGGATACACATTATTTTAACGTCATAAAAAATAAACGTACACGAACACACACATAGACACTCACGAAAATTCGAATGGAAAAAGTTTGAAGGCTGAACAAAAGTTTATTTGCGTATTGTCATGAGCAGAGTGCACTAAATTTTACTCCCAATATTTTAATTATTTTTATTAATTACATAATAAAATGTATAATCAATTCTATAGTCTGGAAATTGAAAGAAAGTTTCTAGGATCGGAGTGAGGAGGGGTTCATCATTTTTTCACAATTTTTTGGGCAAAATGCGTAAAAGCTGACTCAGTATACGTTCAATAAAAAAAAAATGAAACATAAATTCTCACTTAGAGTTCACTACAGCTGAGCTTTTTTGTCTGACATGGAAGAACTTTTGTGAATGAGTTACTATTACAATATACTGCGTTTTTGCATGTTAGTGAAGTATTTGTATGAACTGTTTATAAATAAAACATTTAAAAAAAATGAATCTAGGTTCACTCACATATTTTAAATATGAGATGATCTAGGGATGTGTGTATGTATTCATCGATATATAATTGTTAATGACGAGGAAGATGAATTTTGAAAGATTCGATCCAGAAATCATAATTTAAACGATTTCATGATTTGAAAATAAAAACATTTCTTCATGAAATAGAAAGTAGTGTGAGAGCCCCGAATAAGTATCGATCTTTTAAAATTCATGTAGAGTATCGGAGCCAGAAGCACAACAAATGGGCAAGATATAGCGAATAAATAATAAGCTCAGAGGGGTCTCGAAGTGGAGGATTTGGTATATAGATATATAGTTAGAGAAGAGCAGAGAGAGAGAGAGAGAGTGTTTGGAAATTCTTACCGTAACCCATAATCGTTGGACGAGAGACAGATTTCGTTGAGTTTATATTCGGGATGGTGCGGAGTGCGGTAGCGGGAAGGAGGCCGAATTAGCGGTCCTCGGAGAAACAGGCTCGCACTGGCACACAGTAACTGTTGGGACTACGCACTCTGCATGGTTCGCCCGGGTCACCACCGGTGGCCCGAGATTTCGTACTGAGGTTGTCGATCGTGCGGTGGTGGTCGTGGTCGTGGTTCGTTCATGGTCGATCGATTTTTTCGATTCGATTTTTTTTTTTCACGTTCCGACCGAGCGAACGATATCGAGACGTTCACCGTTTCGATATTTATTTTCAATCGTATTTTTTTTTTTTCATTTTGTTTTAATCATTCGTGTTTTTTTTTTCGACAGACGACGTCATGATTATCGACGACGCAAGGGGAGACCGAGGACCCGAAAAACAATCAAATTTACGAAAGAACATTTGAACAGTTTTCTGCTATTTTTCCCTTTTTTCTGTTCATTATTTTTCCCAACAAAATCCCAATTGATTTTCTCTTGTGTCACATCGACCACTGATTCAGCCTTTTGCACAGTTTTTATTATTATTATTATCAACATTATTAGTCTTACTTTTATTATTGCTTTCGAATGTACACTCTTTTCCGACAAAAGCTACGATAGTGTGTGTACTTGTGTGATTTTTCAAGTTGTCAAATGTTCAGTACATGAAAATGTTGCAGACAGAGATACAAAGGCAGTCAGCGAGAAATTCTATCGTAGAGAATATTAAAAAAAATACAGGCCTCAGTAGAACGAGTCAGTATTGCATCAGACATCAATTCGATGTCGCACTAAATATTGAGCTTACATATATTTTTTTTCAAACTTTAGATACACACCTGCAAATTTCGAGAGGCGCTTGATAATTTTTTTAAATATTCATTTACGTGGAATTTAGTCCTTTTTTCAATGTTATCATCACATTGTTGTACAAATAAATTAAATCAGCGATTAATTAATTATCATTATAAGCACGTATATAAATATTCTTGAGACATTTTAACGAGGCTTTCGTGATACGAGAACTGTCAGGCAGGACAGATCACACAGGCAATGAAACGGCTCTTTCCCATATGATATACATTCCTCAAAATAATATTATTACATTTATAAACATATAAATATAAAATGTTGACTTTTTATATTTATAAATTATAAATATGAGATGGAGTAATAATATCAATTGGCGACAGAGGCATGGACAGCTCAATGTGAGATGTTTGGCTCGGCACAGTGGTTTCAGCGACACTCAAATGATATACCAACGTTCAATCGTGATCGCGCCAGTGGGATTTGCGAGAAGAAAGAAAAAAAAACAGACGAAAGATCATTTCATCGTAATCCGGATTTGTGACATCAACTTTGACAAGATATTTTTGTCATTTTTAGAGATTTTAATGTGCGAAAAGATTATTTATTGTTTATTTAATATTTATTATTTATTGTTTATTTAATATTTAGCTCGAATTGAAAAAAATTTGATGTCGTCATCCGGCTCACTTTTCCTTCGTAAATTTTTCGCTTTTGAGAGAGAAAAGCGACTTTGATTGACAGTGACCGTGACAGTTGATTAGAACAAGAAAGTAGAAAATAAATCCACGAGTAGGAGCAAGACGCACGTACACAATTTTCGTTCGCTCGGTCAAAGCGTTTGATGATAAGGTAACAGAGGTGATTTGATAAACTAATGTGTTTCTAGGTTGTATTTGTACCAATAATAACTTTTTTATGATCCGAAAAAAAAATATTATAAAAATTAAAACAAAAATCATAAACTGAAACTCAAAATATATATCGGGACTTGAAGAAATGAGCATGCATTGAAATCGATACAAGAAAATGTCAAATTTTTGGACATAAAAATTTAAATTATATTAAAAAGTTTCAAGAAACTGTACAAATTAAAAAATATAGAATAATAAATATCTCAAAGATATTGTTAAAAATATGATTGTGTAAAAAGTGTGTGTAGCATAGGGTCACGAAGATGTTTTTATATACAAGGGTGTCAGGAAATTATTAATAGTGAAAAGAGTATAGAGAGATTGCGATTATAATTTCAATGAGATTAAGAGCAAGGAAGAAATTTAAAAATATATTGGAGATAAATGTAAAGCAATGCGCACACAGACAACAAATGTAACACAAGTGACACGTACTGCTGTTTCGAAGGATCGATGATGGCACACACTGATTACGAGGACGACGAGTCGACGATTTTTCACATAATGTACAATATACGTATTTCGAAAAAGGACTATAGGTTTATCGTGGTTTTAGCACACAAATGTGAATAATATTGTGGAAATAATGCTATAACTGGGAAAACGATGAGATTCCGATAAATATAGTGACAGTGAGACGAGAATCAATGGGAATTGTGTCAATTCGTGAAACAATGAGTAATGGTAGCAACGATCGAGAATTTTCTTGGCATTTATCGGACACAGAGAGACGAAAGAAAGAAAATTGAATTTTTTAATCGTTTTTTTTTTAAAATCAAAGACTCTTTTAAAATAAAAATTGTTGGAGCAGTTTTTCAAATTGATTTTTTTTCTTTTTCTCAATGCGTCCTGCCAATGATAGACAATGAAAAAAATGACTCACGGCTTCCACGTCTTTTGTCGTTGGACAAACTCATGGTTCGCCCAAGTTCCCCCTTCGCTGCCTTCAAAGATCTCATTATCTCGTCGTGGTTATGGGATGGCCTCGTGCACGAACTTCGTCGACGATCCCGATTATAATAAGCTACCGAAATGTCTGTTTCTCCCATACTACCACCTGAAATCGATTTATTTTTTTTTTTTCGTTTCATTTGTATTGAACTTTTTTTGAGATTTTAACAGTATGTTGATTTCTTTATACGTTTAAATCAATTTAAATGGATATATTATGCTATTAGCAAGCTTCGCGACCTCGCGGTAATAGAAAAACTGATCCAAAATCCAGTTTTTTGGGTCATTCAATATGAATTCTTCAATTTCGCCCCAAATAATTAAAATTTTCGTTATCTACGGGAAATTTCCGATCGAATAAGGTCTTAAAATCGATAAAAAAAAATTTGAAAAATTTTGCAAATTTTTGAAGGTATACCCCTTTCCATTTTTTCAAAAATCTTCAAGGCGTCATAACTTTTTAAAAAATACATGTATTAACGTAATTCCAACGCCATTCGCTTAGTTTTGTAAAAATCTTTAAAAATCACACTTTATAAAGTTCATTTCGTCAAGAAAAAGAAAAGATAATGCTAATTGAAATTTTCATGGGTCCATGAAACCTAGTGTGACTCACCAAATTTTTTGAAATTTTTTTTTTCGATTTTAAGAGCCTATTCGATCGGAAATTTCCCGTAGATAACGAAAATGTTAATTATT